>JAREIK010001266.1:802310-852207 GCA_029783825.1 Sapria himalayana | reverse complement strand
TTATCTATCTACCGACCTTATATCTATAAACCAATCTAGATTTATACCTCTATCTATCTATATCTATCTGTCTATCTGTATAACTACTAACTATCTATATATGTGTTTATCTATATTTTATAAATCTCTACCTACCTACCTATCTATTTGTCTTTCTGTCTAATTGTCTATATGTCCAGTATCTAGTTGTCTATCTAATAAGTAATATATATATATTTCTATCTATCTGTCTATTTGTAGGTCTATCTACTTGTCTATCTATTTATATATCGATCTACTATCTATCGATCTATCTATATATCGATATATCTATCTATTAACTATATATCTATCTATCTAATATGTAATATTTTACTATCTATCAATCTCTAGTATATTTGTCTGTTTGTCTATCTATCTACTATATACTTACATACATACATACATACATATATATATATATATATATATATCTCTATGTATATATTTTTATATATCTATCTATACATATATTATCTGCCTATCTTCCTATTAATAATTTATCTATTTTTTCTACCAGTCTATGTGTCTATTTCTCTATCTATCTATATGTTTGTCTATTTATTTGTTCTTTATATATATCTATCTTCTATCTATCTTTTGTATGCCTATATATCTATCTATATATATATGTCTACATACATATATATATATATATAATATATATATATATATATATATATAGATATATATATATATATAAATATATTTATCTATCTCTCTATCTAAATATCTTTCTATCAATCAATCTATTTATTTATTTATCTTGCTATCCATCTATCTATCTTCTTATCTATTTATCTATCTATCTAACTATATATCTATAAACCTATCTAAATTTCTACTTACCTACCTATCTATCTATTTATCTATATCTCTATCTATCTATATTTCTATATGTCTATCTATGTAGTTGTATAAATCTCACCCTATCTATATGTCTATCTTTCTATCTCTCTATGTGTCTATCTGTCTATCTATCTAGTTTTCTATCTAATATCTATACTAGATATTTTTATCTATCTGTCTATTTGTAGGTAGATCTACATGTCTATCTATTTATATATCTATCTATCTGATTTATCGATCTATCTATATATCTATCTATCTATCTAAAATATATCTATCTATCTATTTATTTATCTATCTAATATATAATTTACCTATCTATCAGCTTCTTTCTATATATCTACCTACTTATCTATCTAATTACCATTTATCTATCTATCTATATGTTTGTCTATTTGTCTATCTATCTGTCTATCTGTCTATATGTCTGTCTATCTATCTATCTGTATGTTTTTTTATCCATCTATCATTGTATTAATCAATCTATCTATCTATGTATCTATATCACTTTCTATCTATCAATCTATCTATATTTCTATCTGTCTATATCTCTATATGAATTTCTATCTAGTTGTTTATATATATATATATATATAAATAAAATTATGTATCTTTTTTTCTATATAATTATCAAACTATCTATCTATCTATCTATTTGTTTGTCTACATACACACACACATATATATCTTTCTATCTATTTCTATCTATTAATCTATCTATATTTCTATCTATCTATCTATTTATTTTTATATCTATCTTTCTTTCTTTCTTTCAATCTATCTATCTATTTATATAACAATTTATTTATCTATCTATATATATATCTATCTATCTACCTACCTATCTATCTATTTGTGCATCTGTCTATCTTACCATGTGTCTATATATCTATTTGTCTATCTAACTATCTATCTATTTTTCTATTTTTCTATTTGTCTATCATTATAACTATCTATCTGTCTTTCTATCTAACTATCTATCTATGTATCTATTTGTTTATATGTCTATCTGTCTATCTATCTAACTATATATCGTTCTATCTTTCTTTATGTCTATCTATCTATCTTTTGGTATATCTCTCTATTATCTCTTTGTTTCTCTATCTATCAATATAACTATTTATCTACCTTTCTATCTCTTAACTATCTACCTATCTATATATTTGTCTTTATATCTATTTGTCTATCTATATATCTATCTATCTATCTATTTATCTATCTAAATATACTTATATCTATCTATTTGACTATATATTATCTATCTATCTATAAATATTTATCTAACTGTTTGTCGTATTTATCTACGTATCTATCTATCTATTTGCCTATTTGTTTATCTATCTATCTATTTGTCCTCTCTGTCTCATTGTCTATATGTCTAGCTATTTAGTTGTCTATCTAATAAGTATATATATATATATATATATATATATATATATATCTATATATATATATATATATATATATATATTTAATATATATTTCTATTATTTGTCTATTGTAGGTCTATCTACTTGTCTATCTATTATATATCGATCTATCTATCTATTGATCTATCTATATATCTATATATCTATCTATTTAACTATATATCTATCTATCTAATATGTAATAATTTATCTATCTATCTATCTCTCTGTCTGTTTGTCTGTCTGTCTATCTATCTACTATACATACATATATATATATATATATCTATGTATATATTTTTATATATCTATCTATAAATATATTTATCTACCTATCTTCCTATTAATAAATTTATCTATTTTTCTACCAGTCTATGTGTTATCTTTCTATCTATCTATATGTTTGTCTATTTATTTGTTCTTTATATATATCTATCTTTCTATCTATCTTTCTGTATGCCTATATATCTATCTATATATATGTCTACCTATATATATATATATATATATATATATATATATATCTATCTATCTATCTATCTATCTCTCTCTCTAAATATCTTTCTAATAATCAATCTATTTATTTATCTATCTTGCTATCCATCTATCTATCTTCTTATCTATTTATCTATCTATCTACCTATATATCTATAAACCTATCTAAATTTCTACTTACCTACCTATCTATCTATTTATCTATATGTCTATCTATCTATCTTTCTATATGTTTATCTATGTAGTTGTATAACTCTCACCCTATCTATCTGTCTATCTATCTATCTCTCTATCTGTCTATCTGTCTATCTATCTAGTTTTCTATCAAATATGTATACATATATATTTTTATCTATCTATCTATCTGTAGGTCTATCTACATGTCTATCTATTTATATATCTATCTATCTATTTATCGATCTATCTATATATCTATATATCTATCTATCTAAATATATATCTATCTATCTATCTATTTATTTATCTCTCTAATATATAATTATCTATCTTTCTTTCTTTCTATATATCTATCTAATTATCTATATATCTTTCTATCTATCTATCTGTTTGTCTATTTGTCTATCTATCTGTCTATCTGTCTATATGTTTGTCTGTCTATCTATCTATCTATCTATCTGTATGTTTATTTATCTATCTATCATTCTATTAATCAATCAATCTATCTATGTATCTATATCACTTTCTATCTATCAATCTATCTATATTTCTATATGTCTATATCTCTATATGACTTTCTATCTAGTTGTTTATATATATATATATATATATATATATATATATATAATTATGTATCTTTTTTTCTATATAATTATCATACTATCTATCTATCTATTTGTTTGTCTACACACACACACACATATATATCTTTCTATCTATTTCTATCTATTAATCTATCTATATTTCTATCTATCTATTTATTTATTTTTATATCTATCTTTCTTTCTTTCAATCTATCTATCTATATAACTATTTATTTATCTATCTATCTATATATATATCTATCTATCTACCTATCTATCTATCTATTTGTGCATCTATCTATCTTACCATGTGTCTATATATCTATTTGTCTATCTAATTATCTATCTATTTTTCTATTTTTCTATTTGTCTATCATTATAACTATCTATCTGTCTTTCTATCTAACTACCTATCTATCTATGTATCTATTTATTTATATGTCTATCTGTCTTTCTAGCTAACTACCTATCTATCTATGTATCTATTTGTTTATATGTCTATCTATCTATCTATCTAACTATATATCGTTCTATCTTTCTTTATGTGTATCTGTCTATCTTTTTGTCTATCTCTCTATCTATCTCTTTGTTTCTCTATCTATTAATATAACTATTTATCTACCTTTCTATCTCTTTAACTATCTACCTATCTATATATTTGTCTTTATATCTATTTGTCTATCTATCTATCTATTTATTCATCTAAATATCTTTATATCTATCTATTTGACTATATATTATCTATCTATCTATATATATTTATCTAACTATTTGTCTATTTATCTACGTATCTATCTATCTATTTGCCTATTTGTTTATCTATCCATCTATTTGTCTATCTGTCTTATTATCTATATGTCTAGCTATCTAGTTGTCTATCTAATAAGTATATATATATATATATATATATATTTCTATTTATCTGTCTATTTGTAGGTCTATCTACTTGTCTATCTATTTATATATTGATCTATCTATCTATTGATCTATCTATATATCTATATATCTATCTATTTAACTATATATCTATCTATCTATCTAATATGTAATAATTTTATCTATCTATCTATCTCTCTATCTGTTTGTCTGTCTGTCTGTCTATCTATCTACTATATACATATATATATATCTATGTATATATTTTTATATATCTCTCTATACATATATTTATCTGCTTATCTTCCTATTAATAAATTTATCTATTTTTCTACCAGTCTATGTGTTATCTCTCTATCTATCTATATGTTTGTCTATTTATTTGTTCTTTATATATATCTATCTTTCTATCTACCTTTTTGTATGCCTATATATCTATCTATATATATGTCTACCTATATATATATATATATATATATATATATATATATATATATATATCTATCTATCTATCTCTCTAAATATCTTTCTAATAATCAATCTATTTATTTATTTATCTTGCTATCCATCTATCTATCTTCTTATCTATTTATCTATCTATCTACCTATATATCTATAAACCTATCTAAATTTCTACTTACCTACCTATCTATCTATTTATCTATATGTCTATCTATCTAACTTCTATATGTTTATCTATGTAGTTGTATAACTCTCACCCTATCTATCTGTCTATCTATCTATCTCTCTATCTGTCTATCTGTCTATCTATCTAGTTTTCTATCAAATATGTATACATATATATTTTTATCTATCTGTCTATTTGTAGGTCTATCTACATGTCTATTTATTTATATATCTATCCATCTATTTATCGATCTATCTATATATCTATATATCTATCTATCTAAATATATATATATATCTATCTATCTATTTATTTATCTATCTAATATATAATTATATATCTATCTTTCTTTCTATATATCTATCTACTTATCTATCTAATTATCTATATATCTATCTATTTATCTGTTTGTCTATTTGTCTATCTATCTGTCTATATGTTTGTCTGTCTATCTATCTATCTGTATGTTTATTTATCTATCTATCATTCTATTAATCAATCAATCTATCTATGTATCTATATCACTTTCTATCTATCAATCTATCTATATTTCTATATGTCTATATCTCTATATGACTTTCTATCTAGTTGTTTATATATATATATATAATTATGTATCTTTTTTTCTATATAATTATCATACTATCTATCTATCTATTTGTTTGTCTACACACACACACACATATATATCTTTCTATCTATTTCTATCTATTAATCTATCTATATTTCTATCTATCTATCTATTTATTTTTATATCTATCTATCTTTCTTTCAATCTATCCATCTATCTATCTATATAACTATTTATTTATCTATCTATCTATATATATATATCTATCTATCTATCTATCTACCTATCTATCTATCTATTTGTGCATCTATCTATCTTATCATGTGTCTATATATCTATTTGTCTATCTTATTATCTATCTATTTTTCTATTTTTCTATTTGTCTATCATTATAACTATCTATCTGTCTTTCTATCTAACTACCTATCTATCTATGTATCTATTTGTTTATATGTATATCTGTCTTTCTAGCTAACTACCTATCTATCTATGTATCTATTTGTTTATATGTCTATCTGTCTATCTATCTAACTATATATCGTTCTATCTTTCTTTATGTCTATCTGTCTATCTTTTTGTCTATCTCTCTATCTATCTCTTTGTTTCTCTATCTATCAATATAACTCTTTATATATCTTTATATCTCTTTAACTATCTACCTATCTATATATTTGTCTTTATATCTATTTGTCTATCTATCTATCTATCTAAATATCTTTATATCTATCTATTTGACTATATATTATCTATCTATATATATATATTTATCTATCTGTTTGTATATTTATCTACGTATCTATCTATCTATCTATCTATTTGCCTATTTGTTTATCTATCTATTTGTCGGTCTGTCTATATATTTGTTTGTCTATCTACATGTATATCTTTCTATATATCTATTTATTTATTTATCTCTCTCTATTTATCAATCTATCTATATATTTATCTTTCAATCTTTCTCTCTCTCTATTTATCTATCTATATATCTATTTGTCTATCTGTTTATCAATATATCTAAATAACTAATTATCTATCTATATATCTATATATATATATATATATATATATATATATATTTTATTTATTTATTTATTTATTTATATATTTATCTATATATCTATTTATATACTTATCTATCTATCTGACTATAAGAAAAAGCCCAGGTGGCTAAAGAATAATCTCTATCTCTATAAAATTTTTTCATCGCTAAAATAGAATAACATCAGAATAATGCTGAAAATTATCCCAAGCTAATGTGCTCGTCATAAAATATTAATGAGAAAAATAATTTTCTACAAATTTTTTAATGATGGAAATTCCCTAGCTAAATTTTTTTTTTCCTTTCTAATTTACATTGTAATTTTAGAATAGTAATTAATATTTATTGACTCAATATATATAGATAATTCCCTACCAAAATTAGCGATTAAAAATTCTCTAGCTATTTTCATTCCTAAGCTATTTTCACAATTTATTTTACAAAAAATTTATTACATCTTTTTATATTTTTATATTAAATTGAATAAAAACATATACGATAAATAATTTTTTATAGTTAACAAAAAGAAAAAGTAGTTCAGAAATTATTATGATACAATTATTACATAATTAAAACAAAAACATAACATAGGTATATAATTATTTAAAATAAAATTATCATTCTCATCATTAGCTGAAGCATTTGTGCTAGGCTCTCCTGCATGGTTTCTCTACTGGAACAATGTGTCCTATCTGTCTCGTAAAGGCTGCTAACACTGATTCCATATAGCACTTCTGCTATTGTTTTGCATCTGATACTGCTCAGAAAATTTATTTTTAATTTCCTCGAAAACATTATTATCAACATTAAAATCATGAATTAAAGCCACAATATTATAAACTAATGAAAGGCACACTCTAAAAACAAAACAAAAGCAAACAAACGTGAAGGAAAAAATTACTTAATTTCTAGATGCACTGTATGACCAGATCCAGCAACTAAAGCATCTACCTCAAGTTTATTTCCCAATTTCAAGCACTTTACTAATACCTTTTCATTATTTTCAAGGGCTGCTGCTGCATATATGAAATAGTTATGAAAAAATAAACAAGAGAGAAAACTAATAAAAGAAATAACAAACCAAAAAACTATTTAAATAATATAGTGTAGCCAGGAGAAGTTATTAGAAATAGATAAAAAAATGAGAACCAGTATTCAATGAGAAATCGAATCATGCTATTTTTCCCGGAGACGGGTTCCCTGGTCTGAGTCCAACACAATCTTCTTCTCTTTAGTATTAAGGATCAAGACACTCGCTGGAGCCTCCATGCATGTGACTCTGACCTCATTAAAGAACTCATTTTATTATTCAGAGACACCACAATTGTATGTCCCATATTTTCATAATGAAGATGAATATTTCTTCACCATATCAAACAGCTCAAACTGAGCAAAACGAGATGATTTCATCAATTGAATAGATACATAAAATAATACACATACTGATTATCAACTTGTTTTTTTAAAACAAGAATACTAGCACATGAAAATAATAGACCCCCATTATAAGGTGAACTACTACGAAAAGCGGCAAAATAAAAATGAGAATCAGCTGAGCAAATAATTGGAGCAAAATGGAAGAAAAAGAAGGGAGCTTTGCCTATCCATCATGCACCCTTATTGTTGTAGTTAAGCAACCAGCACCATCATTAAAATGACCACCTTAATAAACAAGCAAACACCAACAACAAGAACCACAACTAGGAGGTGGGTTGCACCAATTTGTGTTGGCTCACAATAAAAAAAGTTATCTGGAATTCTTCTAGTCTTATATGGCTCTCCTCTCCTTGGTGTAGGCTCAAACTACATCAATTTTAAGGCTAAAGTGCATAAATTTTAAGGCTCAAACAGTATCAACACAACCACAAAAACTATCATTTCACAACATAAACATTTAAATAAAAAACAAAATCAAAAACAAAATCAAAATCAAAAACAAAATCAAAATCAACAACTTCTTTATAATGGCCCCAATTTTAGCCATCCATTACAAGCTGGTGAGCTCGAGCAATAAGCTATAGATTATTTGTTTGGTTAAACTGGTCAGAGATGTTCTATAGAAGAAGGATGGCGAGAGCTGAGGTGAAGGAAAAGCACAAGTGGGTGTAATTTCTTTCTCAACCAAGGAAGTCAAAGGAAAAATAATCAAACATATCGGTGAAAAACTTCCAGACATTAGCATTGCCATACTTCTGTAGGCATTCATCATAAAATCCATAAAATTTAGTGATATGCTGACTTTTGTGATTTCTTCTTAGGATTGTGATCCACTACGGATAGTGCACTTAAAGAGCCACTAGGAGTGAGACTATCTTGACTGAATAATATCCAAGATCAACATAATCTTACATCCAACTCAATTTTGGGACGACACACTTTTTTTAATGAAAGAAAAGAATCATTGGTTAGGTTAGTCTGCCAGCACATAACAAAACTAGAATCAAGAACAATAATGCCACCAAATAAATCTTTTCTTGTTTAGCGACACATTGGTAGAAATCATGTGCCAGCAAGTTGCTAACTATTCCTTTTTAATTAAGTGAGGAGATAAGAGCTTTGAGACTGCAAATCATATGAAAGATTTGCATTAATATTGATCTTTCAACTTATCATCACATATTATTCACCACCTATCTCATTAATCATTTAAAAAACAAGAATATTTAATGATTAATTGAACTTAAAGAATAACACCATGGATTCTCATTGGGGGAGGTGAAGATGATGGATGTTGGAATACATGTAGATTATTTCCTTTTATATAGTCTCACATCTTCTTTACAACATTAGAACGAGATAATGTATCTTTACTTGTTCCAAATAATTTTATGAGAGAGTATGAAAGAGGAACAGGTAGCCAAAAATCCAGAAATTTTCTTCTTCTCTTGTTTTTCTTTGTGCTTTGATTTACATCTAGAGATATGAAGCAATAATATTTATTTAGACACATTACAAATTGACTTCACCATGATATATTTAACCATGAAAAACTTTTACCTCTCTCATCTTCTTCTTCTCTTTTCTTTGATTCCTTGTTCTTTAATAAACAAAAACTAAAACAATTCAAAAATAATTCGTATACAAAAGTTTCATGCTTAAACTAAAAACATAACATAGTTTTATCATCATTTAAAATAAAATCGTCCTCATAATTAGCTGGTGCAGTAGTGCTAGCCTCTCCTGCATGGTTTCACTACTAGAACTCAAAATGCTATCTATTGCGTCAAGGCTGTAACTCTGACACCATATAGGGCATCTGTTGTTGTTTAACAATCTTATTTTATTTCATCTCATCATTCACTTCTTTCATTTCATATATTTCTTTCTTTGAAAGAGTACTCTGCTTATTTTCTCTTCTTTCATTTCCTGCATGTTTTCCTTTAATTGAGTAATCTGCTCAACCTTCTCTTTCATTTCTATCTCCATAACTTCAAAACATTCATTTGTTTTCATTACTCTATTCAATTGCCTCATCCACCACTACTATGATAGAGGAATTAGAAGCATGACTACTAAAACAAAATGCCACTCCCTTCAAGTCGATGTCATATACTCGCTGCTTCTTCTGACCTATTATGGTCTCCAAATAGATATGATCATACTAAAGTGGTTGAAGATCCATAGAACTTTCAATTCGTTGAATAGAAACAATCACGCGTTCCTCCACGAGTTTTTGTGATAAAATAGTAAAAAAATACTATTCTAGATATACATAAAATAAATCTAATATTTTCATTCCACACAACCTTCAAAATTTACTGTAGTATTCTAAAAGTTTATTAATATAATAAATTCTTATAGTAATCGTCTGAGACTTGTTGTCAGCAAACTGCCCATCTGCTTTCTTCACATGCATCTTTTTGAAAATCTCATAAAAATTAGAATCTCAACCCAATTCTCCAGTCTAAAGTATGTATTTATTAAGTAAAAAATTAACAAATGTTAGAAAATGGTAGCTAAAATAATTAAACCATGCATATATTTGATTTATTTGGACTATTAAGCCAACTATTAAATATATAAATGTTTTAAACTTATAAATTGCACCAAATCACAAGTGCACTTAATGCTCAAATTTAACCCTCCTATGTGGCGAGACATTCTAGTACCTATTCCAGCTACCTTAGTCCATCGGTTTTTGATAGCTATCTCTAATTTTTTTTTCACACTAGCTTATTTCAATACTTAAGCCACTCGGGCCACTCATCCTCGGGTATAAAATTAGGCCTATCTTTTAGAATCTTTAATTTTTTAACAAAATCTATGTACCATTTAGTAGTTTTGCTCTCCAACAATGACTTTATTTGTCCATTAAATTTGGGTACCATGTGCACTGATTCAATATCTATATATAGAAAACTCAAAAAATAACTATATTAATAATACGGACATAATTATTCAATACTTAAATAATAACCAATATAATAGTTAACTAAATAGATAATTAATTTTGAATGCTTTTGTTTATTTCTTTTTACCTCAAAATGATTAAATTTAGTCTCTCTTGTTTATTAAGAAACTTTCTTCAATGATAATGCTTTAGAATCAACCATTTTCTTGAAAGACTTTGTAATTATAGCCGAATACTTGTGTAAATGGAAAAACTATAAAAATAACATTGAAAACAAGCAAATCATAACTATATATAAAACAAAACCACTAACAGGAACATCATAATTTTAATTTAAGTAATATTACATATTTCTTATACCTCACATCCACAATCTCTACCACTAACTTAGCACTGCATGCAGAGGAAGGCATAGTATTTGATGATGTCGATGGTGTGGTAAATGGGAGAACTATTTGTGTAAAATGTGGTGTAGAAGATGGTGATGGATCAAAAGTGTGTGCAAGAGGGACAATGGGTGTGGCCTTATATGATAAAGGTGATGGTAAAGGTATTAATGATGGTGATGGTGATGGTGATATTGAAGTTTGGATATAGTGGGTATGAGATGGTACTGACTGTACAACATAGAACAAATAATAGAGCTATAATAAACATCAGTAATGGATTTCAACAAAATATAGAAATCTTTGAAACTTAATACTCTAATACAATTATAACAATTTAATTATTGGCATCACTATCATTCTCTAATGGATCTTCTGACATTTTATCTGATTCTGATAAAGTTCCAACTCATCTTCAGATAGAAAAAGGAACATCTTCAATTTTTATTTGGTCACCATTTCAGTCACATTAGTTTTATGGATCTTCATCTACATGCACATGCTCAATATTATTTAGGACATCTTTAGGAAATGCTAGTTCAACAGCTATGTTGCACTTCTTTTTTGAGATGGTTGGTACTTCAAAATTTGACTGAGCTTTAATTTTGCAAATAGCCCAACAGTCACACTTATCACGAGATAAACTCGGACATGTACAATAATATACTTGAGTGGCTTGAACTACCATAATAAATTGCTCATATCGATTAAATCTATGTTTATGGTTAACATCCACAAGCTTATAATCCGAATGAATCTTTATACCCCCATTTTGTGTATGATCAAACAACTCACATCTTAAAAATACAATCTTGTTATTTTTGAGCATAGGATACTCCAACTCACTAGCTTATGTGAATTAACCATTATAATCAATCTCATCTACACTATAACTTGAGCCTTTAATGCATACACTACTATTCATAGTTACTTTAGAAGAATTGTGTCCTATTGTGTGAAATTTATATTTATTGATAAAATACCCATGATAGGTTGCCACATATCTAAACATACTTTTACTTAGATTCAGTATTAATATGTTAAATACTAAAAGATACTAATAAATCAAATAATTCATAAAATTAAAGCTTAAGAATTTTTACATAGTTCTTGAACTAATTTGCAAATTCTGTTTCTAGCATAGAATCGACATCATGGCTAGAAATGGTTGGTTGCCTATGTTTTAACTACTCAACATAAACACTGCACAAATATAAATAGAGGGAGAACAATGGATATCAAATTTTAATTAAATATATTTAGGACAAAATTAAACTATGATTAAACCTTCAAACATTTTGGGTATACATACTCAATAAATTGTGCAACCTCCTCACAAATAACTAAAACATAACTCTAAGTTGTGTTGTACTCTTCATCTATCATACATCTTTTCTTTGCTCTTCCAAATGCTCTTCTATGGTGCTTGAAAATAGATAGATTTCCCACGGATTCATCTTCTACCAGCACACAACCTATCATTCCAAGGTATATTTCTATTCTTTGTATTGACATGATCCACAAAATAATAAGGACAAAAAGATGATGCTTCTTCTACTAAATATGCATTGCAAATTGAACCTTCAACTTTTGCCTTGTTTCTATTATTAAATATTAACTTATGAAGATACCTACAACCATTATGTCAGGTTTCAATTTAATCAAAAAACAATATTAATTTATGTTTGAAATAATAAAACATAGCTACTTATATTTAATTACCTTTCAAATAGATACTCCCATATGTATTTCACTAGGCTAACTATCCTTGCTTCATATGCCGAATGGATTGATAAATGCTCTATTGAGTCATAAAAGTTGGGTGAGAATACCCATTCAAGCTTACAAAGAATGAGAGGTAAGTCATTCTCCAGTCTCACCATGTTAGTTATTTTGATTGTGGTTGCAGTTAGATATTTGAAGAGCAAACTAAATTCAGTAAAGACCTTCCAACCACTTAGAGGAAGTATTTCATGCAAATCAATTGGTATTAATCAGTGCATAAATACATGACAGACATGACTTTTTATTCCAAATAACTTAAAATTCTTCATATCCACCCATCTGCCCATATCTGACACATCCATCAAGGAAATCCAAAATTTTAACTCATTCACACAATGTCTGTCTTGCCTTCTTATCAAGTGAGTAACAAGCTTAGGGTATTTTTTGTAGCCTCATTTTGTTTGAATTCAAGATGCCGATAGTAATCATTCAACTCTTATCATGATTTTAAAGTGTCTTTTATTTTTCTATCTACATTAAGGACAGTGTTGAAAATATTGTCATATACATTTTTTATATGCGTTACATCTAAGTTAAGAAGAATTAAATTGGGCTTCCAATAGGGTAAGCTCCAAAAAATACTACATTTCATCTAGCCAAATATTTTTCATATTAGTCCACTAGTTCAAATAGCATCCATCTCATGAACAAACAATTGGTGAAACTGTCATCACTATTTTGTTTTTTTAAAATACAGTTTTATTTCTGTATTTTTTGTATAAAATTTTAATACAATAATATAAAATTTTATTATTTCTATATTTGTGATCACTATTTTGCATTTGTGATCACTATTTTGTGATCACCTAATTGGTCCACTAGTTCAAATAATTTTATATTTTTTTTATATTTCTGTATTTGTGATCACTATTTTGCATATTGTGTTAAACTTTTCAAAAAAATGCTACAAAATACAAAAAATATTACTTCCTTGAAGCTATTTTGGTTGGCCACCAATTAGGTTATCGTTCATATTTAACTTGTTTAAAGTTTAAAATATTAATATTTATTTATTTATTTGTTATTTTAAGATTACATATTTTATTTTAAATTTAATATTATTTTTTATTTTCTTTTTAATTTACTATAATAATTTTCTCAATGTTTTAATTCTTATAAATTTTAGTAGAGGCAAAAGTAAAACTTCAATTAAAATCAACATAGGGTCAGTTTGATAGTGATTTTCAAAAGTATTAATAGGGCTAAAAATAATTTTAATTGCATTGAGAACAAAAAATTATCATTAGTAAATTTTTAAAAACTTTTTTTAAATAGTAAAAAAACACTTGAAGTATTCTTTTAATAAACACTAAAAAATATTTTTAGGATAACTCGTTAAAGTTTTTGGATGTAATTAAAACATCAATTTATTTATCCTTAAAAATCAATTTATTTTATTTTAAATTTTTTGAAAAATATAATTTTTTTATAATTCAAATATTTCTAAAGTTTTAGTAATAATTTTTTTTTAAAATTTCTATAATCATTAAATTTTTTTTAAAGTTTTATTAATATAAATATTTAATTGTTTATTTGTTAATTTAGAATTTTTGTAAATATTTGTTTTAGAAGCATATAAATAATAATTTTATGTTTTTATTAACACAAATGTTTATGTATGTTCATTTATTATTTCAAATATTTTAAAAAATATTTATAATTATAGAATTAATTATTTAATTTATTTATTAATACATATATTTAAACATCTTTATAAATTACTTCAAAAAATATTTTGTATATTTTTAAAAAATTGTATTATCATAAAAATAGTTATTTTAGTCTTTATTAATATAAATATTTATTCGTATTTATATATATTTGAAATTATTTATTTAAAATATCTTATTTTTATAATTATATGAGGAGAAGATGTCTTTCAAGGATCCCTCATCCGTAGACCATGACAAAACTTTAATACATAATTTCATCATATATTAAAACAAATAATAAAAAAAATAAAAAAAATAATTCAGTAGAGATTAATGATAGAAATAATTTCGAGCTAAAAAACTAGGGAAAATCCCTAGCTAAATATATATTTTTTTGTGAAAATAATAATTTAAGGACTAATCACTTGTTATTAATATATAATTATAAAAATATTAATCCATATAATGATTTAGCAAGAGATTTTTTGTCGAGCTAATTAGTTAGGGAAAATCCATCTCTAAAGTCATTCCTAAATTTGCCGCTAATCATTGTGCAAAAATTTATGAAAATATGAGCTGGGGACATTTTTCCATCCAAAATTTTGGTCTCTAATCTATCACAAATTTGTTATTCAACACAAAATCAATATCTCTTGCTATTCCCTAGATAATCCCTCACAAATTAGCTTGGGATTATTTTCCGAGCAAAATCGTTGTAGCTAAAAAGATAATTTCTTATAGTGTAGAAAAAATTGATTAATAGATAGATAGATATATATATATATAGAAAGATAAATAGATAGATAGATAGAAAAATATATAGATAAACAAATAGATAGACAAATAGATAGACAAATAGATAGATAGATAGACAGAGAGACACATATATAGCTAGAAAGATATAGAGATAGATAAATAGGCATATAGACACATAGAAAGATAGTCAGATATATAAATATATAGATAAAAAGAAAGATAGATAGACAAATAGATTGATAGACAAATAGATAGATAGAGAGATAGATAGATATATAGAAAGATAGACAAATAGATAGATAGATAGATATACAAATAAATAGACATATAGAAAGAAAGATAGATAGACAGGTCGATAGATAGGAAAATTGAGAAATAGATAGATAGATAGATAGATAGACATCTAGATAGATAGATAGACATCTAGATAGATAGATAGACATCTAGATAGATAGAAAGAACGAAAATAAATCAATAGATAGATTGATTGATTGATTGACAAATAGATAGTTAGATAGATTAATTAATTGATTGATTGACAAATATACAGATAGATAGATAGATAGATACATAGATAGTTAGATTAATAGATAGATTGATAGATAGAAAGATGGACAAATTGATAGCTAGAAAGATATATAAATAGCTAGACAGGCAGACATATAGATAGATAAATAGAATGATAGATAGATTGTTAGATTGATTAATAGATAGTTTCTTTGATTGATTGATTAATTGATTGATTAATTGATTGATAGATAGATAAATTGATATATAGATAGATAGACATATTTATAGATAGATAAATTGATAGATAGACATATAGACTAATAGGCAAATAGACTGATAGATATATAGATAAATAGATAGATTGGTAGATAGATAGACAGATAAAGAGAGATAGATAGGTAGATTAATAGATTATTAGATAGAATGAATGACATATAGATAGATATACATATATGTAGGTAGTATAATAGACAAATATATAGATAGAAACATAGTCTGATAGACAAATAGACAAATAGATAGATATACTAATAGATAGATAAATAGATAGACAAATTGATAGATAGATCAATTCAAAGATATAAAGACAAATTGATAGCTATATAGATAAATATATAGATAGTTAAATAGACAGACAAACAGATAGATACATAGATAGATAGAAAGATAGATAGATTGGTAGATAGACAGATAGATAGATAGATAGATATAAGATAGATAGACAAATATATGAATAAAATGATAGATAGATATACATATAGATAGATAGAAGGAATGATAGAAAGAAAAGATAGATATATCTATATATAGACAAATAGATATATAGACAAATAAATAAATAGATTGATGAATAGGTAGTTTGATAGAAAGATAGATAGAGAGACAGACAGATAGAAAGATAGAATATAGATAAACAAATAGACAAATAGATAGATAGACTATTAGATAGAGAGAGAGAGAGAGAGATAGAAAGAAAGAAAAATAGACAAACACATAGATAGATAGATAGATAAAATAGAAAGAAAGAAACATAGAAAGATAGATAGACAGATAGAGAGAAAGAAAGATGGATATATCATATAGATATATAGACAAATAGATAGATAGATATAAAGAAAGTAAGATAGATAGATAGATAATTAGGCACATAAATAATTTAAAAGATAGATATTTATACAAATAGAAAATAATCAAATACATAGATAGACATATAGATAGAATTTAAAATGGATAGATATATAAAAAGATAATTAGATAAATAGATAGAAAGAAAAATAGATAGACAGAAAGATAGATATATAGATAGACAAACTGATATATATATATATATATATCTTACGTTAGATAGAAAAATTGATAGACTTATAGATAAATAGATAGTTAGATATATAGATAGATAGATAGATCCAAAAATATATAGATATAAAGATAGATATAAATATAGATAGATAATTAGATAGATATAGAGATAGACAGATAGATAGATATATAAATACATAAATAAATATAAAGATACATAGATAAATGGATTGAGAGGTTGATTGATTGACAGAGAGATAACTATAAAGATAGATAGATAGATAAATAGATAGATAGACCATTAGATAGAGAGAGAGAGATAGAGATAGAGATAGAGAGAAAAATAGACAAACACATAGATAGATAAATATAGAAAGAAAGAAACATAGAAAGATAGAGAGAAAGAAAGATAGATATATCATATAGATATATAGACAAATAGATAGATAGATAGATAGATAAAGAGAAATATAAATAGATAGATAGATAGATAGATAGATACAAAGAAAGTAAGATAGATAGATAATTAGGCACATAAATAATTAAAAAGATAGATATATATATATATATATATATATATAAAGATAGATAAATAAACAAATACATAGATAGACATATAGATAGATAGAAATTAAAATATATAGATATATAAAAAGATAATTAGATAAATAGATAGAAAGAAAAATTGATAGACAGAAAGATAGATAGATAGACAGATAAATAGACAAATAGATATATATATATATTATGTTAGATAGATAGGAAAATTGATAGACTTATAGATAAATAGATAGTTATATATATAGATAGATAGATAGATCCAAAAATAGATAGATATAAAGATAGATAAAAATATAGATAGATAATTGGATAGATATATAGATAGACAGATAGATAGATATATAAATACATAAATAGATATAAAGATAGATAGATAAATAGATTGATAGTTTGATTGATTGACAGAGAGATAACTATAAAGATATATAGATAGATAGATAAATAGATAGATAGATATACAGAGAGATTGGAATATATATATATATATATATATATATATATATATATAGACATGTATATAAATAGATAGATAGATTAATTGATTGATTGATTGATAGATATATAGATAGATAGATAGTTATATAGATAATTTGCTTGATAGACAGATAAATAGATAAAGAGAGAATAAAAGGCAGAATGATAGATAGACATATTGATAGAGAGATAGACAAATAGAAAAGTAGACATCCGGATAGATAGATAGATAGACTGATAGATAGATAGATAGGCAGACAGACAGATTGTTAGAAAGAAAGAAAGATAGATAGATTGACAGATTTAAAGTTAAATAGATAGATAGGTAGGTAGGTAGAGAGATAGATAAATAGACAGACACATATATAGATATATAGATAGAATGATAGACAAATAAATAGATTTATAGATAAATAAATAGACAGATAGACAAATAGAATGATAGATAGACAAATAGATATATAGATAAATAGATAGACAGACAGATAGATAAATAAATAAATTGATTGATAGATAAATAGTCTAATAGACTAGTATACTTATAGATAGATAGATAGATATATAGATAGATAGACATATATACAGATAGACAGATATGATGATATACAAAAAAATAGATAGATACGTTGATAGATAGATAGATAGATTGATTGATAAATAGACATATTGACAAAAAGACAAATAGATAGATAGAAAGATAGAGAGATAAACAAGTTGATTGATATATCAATAAATAGATAGATACATAGATAGATAGCCAAATAGATAGATAGAAAGTTAGATATTCTAAAAGAAAGAAAGAAAGAAAGATAGATAGATATATAGATAGACTGACAGATTGATTGATAGATATATAGAAAGATATATAGATATAGATTGATAGATTGACCGATATAGACACATTGACATAAAGATAGATATTTAAACAAATACAAAAATAGATTGATAGACATATAGATAGTTAGATAAATAAACAGATAGACAGATAGTTAAGTAGATAGGTAAATATCTATCTATCATCAATCTGTCTATAAATAGATAGAAATATTGTTAAACATATTTATTTATCAATATTGATAAACAAGTAGACAGGTAAGTCTATCAATTTGTCTATAAATTGATAAACAAGTAGACAAGTAGATAGATAGATTGAAATATTGATAGATAGACATATTTATTTAGATAGATAGATATACAAATAGAAAGAAAAATAGATAGTCAAATAGATAGACAAATATATAGACACATAGATAGACTTTTTTATATAGATAGATAGTCAAAAAAATAGAAAGGTTGCTAGAAAGATAGATAGGCATATTGAAAGATTGCTAGATATAAAGATAGATAGATAGACAGATAAATACAAATATATATATATATTGAAAAAAAGATAGCCTAATATATATAAAAATAGAAAGACAGATAGACAGATAGACATACACACAGACAAACAAATAAATAGATTGATATATAGACATGTAAATAGATAGATAGACACGCATATAGACAGACAGAAATAAAGACGAATAGATAGATAGATATATAGACAGATTGATAGATATAAAAATAGATTAATTAACTAATTGATATACATATTGAAAGAAAGATTGATAGATAGATAGATAAAAATATTTATAAATTGATAGATATATTGATTGAGAGACAGATTGATAGACAGATAGATAGATAGATAAATTGATAGATAGACAAATATATCAACATATTATTAGAAAAATAGATAGACAAATAGATATAAAGATAGATAAACAAATAAATAGATATAAAAATAGATATATAGATAGTCATATAGATAGATAGATAGATAGATAGATATAAAGAGTGATATATACATAGATAGTTAGATAAACAGATAGATAGATAGATAAATAGAAATAAAAATACATAGATAATAAGATAGATAGATAGATAGACATATAGAAAGAAAGATATATAGATAGATAGATTGATTGATTGACATATAGAAAGAAAAATATATATATATATATATATATAGATAGATAGATAGACAGACATATAGATAGAAGATTAATAGATAGATTGATAGATAGATAGAAAGATAGAAAGATTGATGCACATATATATATAGACAGATATATATATATATATATATATATTAATGGATAGAATTATAGAGAGATAACTTGACAGATAGATAGACAGATATATACATATAAAGATATACCAATAAATAGATTGATAGATATATAGACAAAAAGCTAGATATATAGATAGATATACAAATATATATATATATATATATATATATATATATATAGATAGAATTATAGCTAGATAGATAGATATACATTTAGATTGATAAATAGATATTCAATTAGATAGATATATAAATATATTGATAGATTGATAGGCAGTTAGATAGATAGGCAGATAGACAGATAGATAAACAAATAGAAATATAAATAGTTAGATAGATATATAAATAAATACATAGATAGATACATAGATATATAGATAACTTGATATATAGATAGATATACAGATAAAAAATTTGATAGATAAATTGGGAGAATATTAGATAGATTGATTGAAAGAAAGATAAATAGATTGATAGATTGATAGCGAAATTTATAGAAAAATTGATAGATACATTGATAAATTGATTAATAAATAGATAGATAGATTGATTGACAGATAGATAGATTAATTTTAGATTTTTATATAGATAGATAAATGATAGATATAGAAAAAGATAGAATGATAGATAGAAAAATAGATCGATATATTATTTGCCAGATAGATAGACCAAAAGATATACAGATATATAGAAATATAGATTGTCAGATATATAGATAGAAAGACAAATAGATATATATACATATAGAAGATAGATAGTGAGACAAATTGATAGACAAATAAATAGACAAATAGATAGATCAAAAGATAGATAGATAAATAACAATTTAGATAGAAAGATAGATAAATATACAGATACACAGACATATAGATGGATAGACAGATTGATAGATAAATAGAAAGAAAGAAAGATAGATAGATAGATAGATAGATAGAGAAATAGGAAGGTAAATTAATAGATACATAAATATACATTTAGATTGAAAGATAGATAGAAATATAGATACACAAATAGATATACAGATAGATAGAAAGATAGATACATACATAGATAAACATATAGATAGACAGATAGATTTAAAGATAGATAGGTAGACAGATAGAAAGACAGACAGAAAGAAAGAAGGATAGATAAATAGATAGTTAGTTAGTTAGATAGATAGATAGATAATTAGATTGAAAAATAGTTAGACAACTAGATAGATGGGCATAAAGATAGACAAATAGACTGATAGATAAATAAATAGATAGATAAATAGAAAGATAAATAGACTGATAGAAAGAAATACAAATAGATAGTTAGATAGATAGAAAGATAGTCTGATAGATAGATAGATAAATAAATATATAGATAGAAATATAGACATATAGATAAATAGATGATAGATAGACAGATAGATAGACAAATATATATAGATATATATATATATAGATAAATAGATAGAAGATAGATAAATAGATAGATAGTTATATAGATAAATAGATAGAATATAGAACAAATAGATAGATAAATTAATTGAAAAATAGATAGATAGATAGTTTGATAGATTGAAAGATAGCTTGAATGATTGCTAGAAGATAGATAGGCAGATTGACATGCAAATATATATACACATAGAAAGGAAGAATGAAGATATATAGATAAATAAATAGATAGATAAATAGATAGATAGATAAATAGATAGATTTATTGATAGATTGATTGATATATTGATTGATAGATAGATTGATAGATAGATAAACATTTTGATAGATAGATTTATAGACCGAAAGATTGATAGACTCATAGATAGATATATCAATAGTTTATTAGATAGAAAAATAGACAGATAGATATTATATAGATAGATAGAGAATTCGATAGATATATTGATTGATAGATAGTTAGATACATTGATAGATATAGAGAGAGAGAGAGAGAGAAAGAAAGATAGATAGATAGATAGATAGATATAAAGATATATTGATCGATAGATTTAAAAATAGGTTGATAAATAGATTAATTGACATATCTATATATAGATTGATAGACTATTAGATAGATTGATTGATAAATAGATTAATATATAGATAGATAGACTTATTAATAGATTGATATATAGAAAAATAGATAGATAGATAGATAGATAGAAATTTCTATAGATTATTAGTCAAATATATAGATAATTTGATAGATAGATAGACTAATAAATAGACACATAGATAGACAAAATGATTGTCTAATAGATAGACAAAATAGATAGATATATATATAAATAGATAGATAGATAGAGAGATATACATATAGATAGACACACACACACAAATACACATATACAGATAGAGAGACGGATTGATAGACAGATAGATAGATAGACATACACACATATATACAGATAGCCAGTCAGATAGATTGACAGATACATAGAAACAAAGACAGACATATTTAAAGATAGATAGATCGATAGATAGATAAATAGACAGATAAATAGGAAGATTGATAGATAGAAAGACAGAGAGTTAGATAGATAGATAGTAGTTAGATAGATAGTTAGTTAGTATAGATAGTTAGTTAGATCGATAGATAGTTAGATAGATAGTTAGTTAGATCGATAGATAGTTAGTTAGATAGATACACTACAAAAAATGTCAATTTAGCTAGAAAGTTTATCTAGGGATCATTCTCTAGCTAAATTTGAGGTATTAGCTAGAGAATAGTAAGTGATTTTTGATTTTGTATTGAAATAAAATTTAGAGATGGATTAGCGATGGAATTTCACTTTTGAAAATATTTCCTCACTATTTTATTCGTAAATTTCTGTGCAACAAAAAGCCGTAAATTTAGCTAGACTTACCGACGTAATTTTCTTAGCTAATTAGATCCAGAAATAATCTGTCGCTATTTTTTTGTAAATTTCCATGCAATGAAAAGCGACAAATATAGCAACGGATTTAGCAAGGAAATATCTCTAGCTATTTACATCTAGAATATAGCTATGGATTTACAACAGAATTTCCCTAGCTAATTACATCCTTGATATAGTGATGGATTTGTGATGGAATTTTTGGCTAATTACATATTTGGTATAGCGACAGATTAGCAACATATTTTTCTAGCTAATTACAACTGGGATATACGATGGATTTAGCGAGGTAATTTATCTAGTTAATTAGATCTGAATATAGTGACGGATTTAGTGATGAAAATTCCTAGCCAATTACATCCTTGATATAACAATAGATTTCATGATGAAATTTCTAGCTAATTAGTTCAAGACAAAATCCGTTCCAAATAATTATCTGAATTTATTTTTTACAATTATATAAAAAATTCGAAGCGATTATTCCTTAAATTTTTACTTTCTCAAAATATATGCATTTAGCTGGGATTTTTCCCTACTATTTAGGCTAGTGATAATTTCCGTTGCTAATTTATAATAATTTAATATTTTTAAAATTATTTATTTTAATATTTTATTTAATTTTTTATATTAAAAGTATTTCATGGTCTATAGATGAGCTATCCTTGAAACACAAATCTCCTCATATAATTATAAAAATATGATATTATAAATAAAAATTCATAATTATATATATACAAATAAAATTTATAGTTGATAAGTCAAATTATTTTTTTTGATTATAAATTAATTAAAATATTATAAAAAATATTTTTCTGAAATTTTTAATTATGATATTTAAATATTTATTAAAAAAATAATATAATTTATTATTTATATATAAATATTTTGAAAATATTTTAATTAAATAAATTACCATAAATAATAATTACTACTGATAAAAAGCTAAAATAAACAATTATTTGATTAAATAAAAAAATTTATAAAATTATTGAATTAACGAATAAACAAGTAAATATTAATATTATTCCTATATTTATAAAATATTTTAATGATTATAAAATCTTTTAAAAAAATAATGACTAAAATATTTAAAAATTTTGAATAATAATAAAAAATTTCAAATTAAAAAAATTCAAATTTTTATAAAATAAAAAGAAAATAAATTGAATTTTAAAATTAATGCACAGATATTTTAATAACATCAAAAAATTTTGATTATTTAAAAAATAAATATCTAAGTGTGGTTATTAAATGAATACTTCAAAGATTCAAATTTATAATGACTAAAAGATTCAAAATTTATGCCTTTATAATTATTTCATATTATATTAATACAAAATAAATTGAATCTTAAAACTTATAACCATTATATATATATATATATAAGAATTACTTTATTATATTTTATTATATTTATTTATGAAATAATATCATTTATGGTTAAATAAAAATCATTTCATTTTTTTTATTTAATTATTTATTTTTTATAAATTTTAGTTTACTTTATATTCTTCTCTTTTTTTTCTATATATTTGCTTCAAATTTTTGTTTTTATATTTTCTGTGAAAAAATAATGCTAAGGCATTAAGCACTAAAAATTTGTTCTATCTTTCAATGACGATGAAGGAGAAGCAAAACATGACTACGAGAGCAACCTACAACAAATATTATAACAAACAATTGTATTTATTTTTTCTAATAAACATTTTTCTTTCTAATATTTATATAATTATTATATCAGAAAGCCTATATATGTTTTACAATTAAATTATGGAATTTAAAATTATTAATAAATATAATAAAAATAGAATTGATGAAAGTTATTTTAAAAATAATCCTATATTAGTATTTTTGGGAGTCATTAAAAATAACAAATTTCAAAAATCTGGGTTTGGTCGCGTGCTGTAATTACAAAAATTTCCAAACATTATCATATTTTTGATTAATGGCATAAAATATCAGAATAATGTTACAATATTTTTAAGTTAATGTTTTTTTAAAAATTAATAATGCTGATTACTAATCATATAATAAATTAATTTGTTTCAATTTTTTGAATTAGTTTCATGATTTAACCACAAAAAAATTCGAAAGGTTCAATTAAAAATTTAATATTTAATTATTTTATCAATATATTTATTATTGAAAAACATAAATATAATTTAATCAATATATATTTAAATTAAATTTATTGACAAACATAAATAAAATGATTAAATGTATTTTGTTGGAAGAGACATAAGAGCTCATGATTTTGTGACTATCAATATTTAGTGAGGGAAGTTTCAAGTTGACTCGGAGAGGCAAGGAGAAGAGGATGAGCACATCTTAGAATTGTGCTGCCACAAGCTATGGCAATAGCCGATCAGAAGTTTTACGAGGACATCACAGGTCATGTTCATACGGGCGTAGTTTGGTTTTTACAGAATATTTGGGTTTTATTATTTTTTAATTTTCCACCAATTTTTTTTCTTTTTCTTCTATTTTTAATATAATTATATGATTTTGACTCTACAACCATTAATAAAATAATAAATGGTTGGTGTAACTTTGTTTTTTACTGTTTAATTTTTTATAGTTTTATTGATTTCAAATACTAAATGTTTGCATATTGTTTTTTGCACCAGTTTCTTAAGAAAAATAAATATGCTTAATGTTTTCTGCTTCTGTAACTTGGGAAAAAACAAATCCTAATGTTTATGGGTTCTATTTTTATTGTCTTTGAATATGATTTCAATATAGAAAGATATCCAATTAAATAATGGTATTGATAAGTTAATACTTTTTTGGTAAGTTACTTGTGCCATAGATGTGTGAGAAAACAATCAAAGGTGTAAATATCATTAGTAGAGGCAGAATATTGGTCCGAGTTTGCATTTACCTATGAAATCACTTGGTTGAGATACTTGTTGAAGGATTGACAAGTTTCTCATTTGGAAGTAGCAAATTTATTTTGTGACGGTCACATAACCTTGCACATTGCTACCACTTTGTTTTCCATGAGCATAAGAAATATATTGAATTAGATTGTCACATAATCAATTAGAAATTCAAATTGGAAAAGTCAAAACATCTTATATGTAACCATGAAAGCAAATCACAAATTTATTAACTGGGCAATTATAAGCCCTAGTTATTCACATGCACCTTAGCTTGTTGGGAGTTATTGACAAACATATTTCAACATGAAGAGAAGTATTAAAGTAAAAAAAATATGCATTCAATTAGTATTCACATTTAATTAATATTACAAATTAGTTATAGGAGTGATTTGTATATCAAACATTCAACTGTGATTTAGGCTAGAGTAATTTAGGATTGTGACTTTTTCATGACTTTATGTATAACTAAAATAGCTTTTTTTGCACTTGTATACAATAGGTATCCTTATATAATTCAATAATTTAAATACATAATAGCTCTTTTACATGATTACTAGTGTGGCTTGGGCTTTTGTTGGTGATCAAATTAAGCTCGTGCATGATTTAATGACATTCATATTATAAACCAGAGATAAGTAGTATTCATGATTATCACAATGTTTGGTAGGTAGAAGAGAATGATTAGTGAAATTTTTTTATATGATGTTACATTATTTTTCTTCAATGAAGCATTATGTTTTTCCATATTATTCAGAAACTTTAAAATTTGTTCAATGATTTTTTTTTTTGAAAATATTAGATTATATTTATAACTAATAAATATTTAGAGCGCATTTTTATAATAATTAGTTAAAATTTTTCATAATTTAATTAGGGTTAATGACACTAAAATTTGTTTGATGTTATAAATATCATTGATGTAAGTATTGGATATGTTGTATGTTTTGGATATTTATATTGGGAGGCACAATGTTTTTAATAAAAATCTATAAATTTCGTGGAAATATATTATCAATATTTCTATTGTGTTCATTGTTCCTAATGTTATTGATAAATTATCAATGTTTTTTGTGTTCTAAGATTTTGATACATGTTGATTGAAAATTGGAGAATACTCATCAATATTTTTTTTAGTGTTCACTATTTGATACAATTAATTAAATATTATTGATGGATTTTTATGCATTTAATGATATTTTAATATTTATTTGAAAATATGTTATATCATGGTTTGATAATTTTGAATGATTTTCACAATATTTTATAATGATGTTTAACATCATTATTAGTTACTTCTTTACTATCCTATTAACATGATATTTGATAATGTTAATTAACATTTAATGATGCTTGCTTTTTTTATGATCATTATATTATATTTTAATAAAAATACATTTAGAATATTACTTTTATTTTTTCTAGGTATGTTTTTTTAAAACATGAAAAGACATCTAAAATATATCAAATTATATTCCATGTAGAATATATCAAAATTATGTGGCAGACTATTAACATTTTAATTTTTCTCAATCATAATTTTTTAATTATCAAATTATGCCATATCATTTTTTTAACTATTTGATTTATGAGATGCATATCTTGAAACACGTAGCATGAAATTAAATTGCTTCAAATGTTTTGATATTTCCTTCAAAAACTACTTAAACAAACTACATGTATTTAAATATATTTAAATATCAATAATTTTTATAAATTATATACAACATATATTTAATATACATTTATATATATAAATATATAAAAATGTATTTTACTATATCTATACCTATACATAACTATATGTATAAATATATAAAATTAAATGAAAAAAATATATACCTACATGTATAAATATAAGTTTAACTAAATGTGTAACTAAATGTATAACCACATGTAACTATATTTATAATTACATGTATAACAACATACAACATTATGTTTAAATATATGTGTATAACTATATATAAATATTTGTATAACTATATAAAACTTTATATAATTAAATATAACTATATTTGTAACTATCTATACATATATGTAAATCTATATATTTGTAAATATATTTAAATATCAATAATTTTTATATATTATTTACAACATATATTTAATATACATTTTTATATATTAATATATAAAAATGTATTTTACTATATCTATGCCTATACATAACTATATGTATAAATATTTAAAATTAAATGAAAATATATATATACATACATGTATAAATATAAGTTTAACTAAATGTGTAACTATATGTATAACATGTAACTAGTTTTATAATTACACGTATAACAACATAGAATATTATGTTTAACTATATATAAATATTTTTATAACTATATAAAACTATATATAATTAAATATAACTATATTTATAACTATTTATACATATATGTAAATTTATATATTTGTTTATACCTTTATATACATTTATGTATAACTACATATACCTACTTGTATGAATATATATATATATATATATATCTCTATCTATATCTATATGTTTAACTATATATAACTATTTTAACTGCATATACTAGATGTTTTAATAAACTAATTATAAAATATACATAAAAAACACAATTTCTCATATTTTTGAAAATTAAAATTTGGAAAGGAAAATTCTCTCTCTTATAATTTTCTGTCTATAAACAAAATTTAAAATTCAAGTTCATGATAGTTTATATTGGAAATATATTTTTTTCTTTAGTACATATAGTCAAAAAAACACAATTGGTGTTAGTATATAAAAACCACTAAGGTTTTGAGGATAGTTTACGTGTGTGTGTGTGTGTGTGTGTTTTAGATTGATAGATAGATATAAATTTATAATAATATTTCTTTTTATAAAAAAACACAATCATTACATAACATAAAAGTATTCTTAAATATATATGATTAAAATATTTTAACTTAAATTCTCTTCTCTTATATCATCATTATTTTTATCTAGTATATTAGTAGTTAGAAAGTTTTTACTATCAAATGATTGATTTCATATTAAATAAATATGAAATCATCACAATTTATATGAATTTTTATCTATAATAATTCTGTCAAACTCAACTTACTCATATTTTTACATGTTCTGGCTAAATGATATTTAAGATTAAGAAAATCATTAAAAAAAAGGCCTCAAAATTCCTAAGAAACCCCAAATGTGAGTTAACTTGAAAACAATCTCTTTAGCCTCACTTAGATTGCCACGACGAAAAGAATATTTAAAGAAACTATATCACTCAATTACTAATTTGTGGTAATGATGAATTACAGTTATATTTTTTTTGAATACTATAATGGCCTAGAAAGACATTAGATAACACAATTTATTTTCTTACTTTTAAAGAAACATTTGAACAAAATTCATACCCCCTACAACACTAATGATAAATGATGTGATTAAATAATTGATAAAAAATACAATTAGAAAAAAAAAAAAAAGATATCAATATGATTAAGTAATTTGTAATCATAATTGATTCATCCTAAAATGTCTTATAAAAAAAGGTTTAAAGTTATCTTAATTGAATATTTTTTATAATCTATAAATTTTCAATATGAAAATAATATGACTACATAAAATACATATAAATCACTTTATGTTTTTTCAAGAAAAATACAAATTCTCACAATGTATATTATATAATAATATAATTTTTAAAAATATTTATTTTATATTTTTAGTGAATATCAATCATTTTAAAAAAATAAAGTATAAATATATAAAAATTATTTTTTTCCTTATGAGATATGAATTATGTAATGCGATAATACTTATTTATAAAAATAATTAACAAAATAATAATAGTCATCTTACATAATAATATTATATAATATTCTAGATAATCTATATAAAATATATTTCTAATAATACTTTCTTGACATACTATAAAAACACTAGCATATTTTCTCAAGTGTACCTCTTTATTAATATAAATAATCTATTATATGCTTGATTTCATAAGTTTTAAATTTATCAAAATAAAAAAATTAAACTGATAGTGAATAAAAAAAGATTAATGAAAACTAAGCATCTAATTTATCCTCTGATATGACAAAAATAGGGATAGACAACATGACCAATTCTTAGAAAAGTCATCCACAAAGTTATTTAAATCCTACAACAATATCTAAAAAAACATGGTTAACTCTGAAATTAAAATTAAGTTATTTAGCATGATAACTCAAAATAATAAGATTAACAATAATGTTATAACACATTGTAGATCATATAATATTAGCATAAGCTAGTATGGCATCAGCTACTATAAAAAAAGATTTAAGAAAAATAGAAATTTACCAAAAAAAATTGTTAACTCATAGATCAACAAGGCAAAAGTTAATAATTAAATTTGAAAAAAATTATTAAGAAACTTTAACCTCGGGAGAAGATGAAGAACGTGACAAACATAGAGAATGTTTTAAAATACATCACTTAAGAAATTTATAGTATTTGTTGGCACATTATGGCCACAACCATTTGATTATACAAGCTAGTGTCTTAAGGCGTGCCCAAGGCACACATGGTCGTTGGGTGCTAACATGGCCCAAAGGCCCACTTTTCCCAGCCAAACATGTTGGGTAGGACATGGTCAGGTTGCCCACAACCTATGCCACCTCACCTTGGTTTGTTGGCAAGTTCCTAGTACTAACACTAATTGACTAGCAGCTAGCCAATGCCCAATGACCTATGGACACAACCACTAAATTATATTGGCTAGGCCAACCCATCAACTAGTGCCCAGTGGCCACTGGGCATCAGGCTAGGGGCCATAGACTCTAACTTTGTCATATAAATTTTTTTTAAATATAATTTTAATTTTTAACAATTTAAAGATTAAAAATAAACTATATTATATTGTTAATGAAAATGAATAAGAGTCAACCCAAAAAAATATATCTATTTCGTGATTTTGATTTTGATCTTATCACAATATCACAGATAATAATAAATTAGAAAATAAAGTAAAAAACACAATAATCAACAGTAGTCAACAATAATAACATGTGAGTCTTGTAATATCCAAGATAAGTTTGTATGGTTCGGATTGTCACATCACAAATTTTTGTCAAAATCTCGATACCCTCGATGTCATGTGAGTCATCATCGACTAGTAATTTTTTCACTTGATCCTAAAGACTAATTAATGAATCTTCACACTCTTTTAAGCATGAGAATATTTTTATGATATATGGTCACAATATCAATCTCTTATTTGAAATAATATAAATAATCACAAAAAAATAAACTCAATAATATGAAAGATACCAAAAAGATTAGTAATCACATATAATCTTAGATAATATGAGATAGATGAATTTGTATGATTTTTAGTAATTTTATGAAGAGAAGCGAGAGATAATGCATCTCTTCGAGTTTGATTTTTGTGGTGGGAGGGGGACAGCATTTAAAGTGATTGCCTCCTATCAGGAGCGCTTGTAGTAATTCATGCCTTTATGTCTTTCACAAATGAGCATGCCTCCCCCCAAGTGAGGCACTATGGTAAGGGCATTGTGGTGCCTGCACATATTGAGTGCCTAAGGCACACCTGCTCTTAAGGCATGACTAAGGAGCACCTAGTTGCTGGGTGCTAACATAGCCCAAAAACCCATTTTTCTCAGCCTGGTGTGTTGGGTTGGCCACTACTTGTGCCCCCTCACTCTAGCTAGTTGGCTGGCTTCTGGCTACTCGATGCTAACACTAGCTTATTGGCAGCAAGCCAGTGCCCAATGGCATGTGGCCACTACCACTAAACTATACTAGCCAGGCCAACCCATTAGCCAATGCCTAGCAGCCACCAGGCATTAGGTGGGAAGTCGTAGGCATTAACTTTGTCATATAATGTTAGTTTCTAAAATAGAATTTTAATTTTTAAAATAAAAATAAATAAAAATAATAACTCTATAAAAAATATATCTATTTCATGATTTTGATTTCATCATGATATCACAAATAATAATAAATTAGAAAACTAAGTAAAAATCATGACAATCAATAGTAATTAGCAATAATAACATGTCAGTCTTCTAATATCCACAATATATTTGTATGGTTCATATCGTCATATCTCAAACGTATAGTCAAACCTCGATATCATTGATGTCGTGTGAGTCATCATTCACTAGCAATTATTTCACTTAATCCTAAAAACTTATTTTTGGATCCTCTCAGTCTTTTAAGCATAAGAATACTTTTATCATATATGGTCACAATATCAGTCTCTTATCTAAAATAATATTCATAATCTCAGAATAAATAGGATCCGATATTATGTTAGATATCAGATGAGTTAGTAGATCACATATAATCTTAGATAATATAAGATTGATGGATTTATATTATTTTCACTAATTTAATATATCTAAATTCTTAATATAATCATATGATAAAATAGAGTAATAAGTAACATCTAAGTACCGAGATATCTCTCTCTTATTCGATGAACCATCACATCATTTAGCTTTATCCAACAAAATGAAAGAATTATCATATTCAAATAATTTGTTCATATCTATACTCAAAAACTAACTAAAAGACTCATTAAAACTATAATACTTAGTGTCATAATATTTAAACATATTATCTAATTGTTCATGAATCCTATAATATGTTTATTCTATTTTATTCATGCATGTGAATAAATATTTTAATATGTTTTATAGCTCTTCCATCTTAACCTTATTATCCATAGATGCAATCAAATAATAAAAACTAAACATTCATAATGTATATCTTCTTTTATTTGTTAAATGTATAACTAATATTACATATACACTTAAATACAATACATATAGTAAGAGTGTACATAAGTTAAGACATATTTATCATATCATAAAAATCTTTAAGAATTTCAAAAACTAAATTTGTATCATATAATCTAAATTATTAATAATAATTTTATTAATTTTACTATTGATGTTGTTTAATGCCAAGTGTTGATAGCCAACACTTGAATTCAACATGAACTATGTATAATACTAATGGAGTCTAACATTAATTGGAAATTTTTTCTTTTTTAAGCCTACTTACGAACATAAAATGTAAAAATCTTATTGTCTGCTAAGTATCTTAATATATTTAACTTTTGTAAATTTTTTATATTTTCAAATATGAATAAAACAATTTTTATTCATACTTGCACTATTAGATTAATTATATGATACATATATCTAACATAAAAAATTGTTTCTAATGATACATCTCTAATAATTCTCACAAACATATTAATCACAACACTTATATTTGAAACATTACCAAATATAATACTAAAAATTTTATTTTATTTTATTTTTATTTTTTTTTTTTGAAAATGTTGTTTATTAATTTTAGCCCTCTCTTTCGGCGGAGGAATACCATTTGTACAAACTATATCTACCCTTCCCCTCTTACACCCTTTCCTATCCTCTTTTTAAACTTTTCAACTACGATCAAACAATAAACATAAGCTTAACTAAAGCAAAAGACTACAGGGCTATTTATATTCTTCTTTCCTTATTTCCAATTGGTAAATAAATCTGTTTTTGGGAGAACAGATTTTGATGTTAATTCCCCTTGTTGCTTTTTCTTTTGATTGGAGTGTTGTGTTCCTGTTTGAGCTTTAGGATTTTCCATTCTTGTCCCGCAACTTTACTCCAAGGTTGTCTTCTATTTTCTATTACAGCATCTTTACTCCATTCCTGTCCCGCAAGTTAGACAAACTCCAAGGTTGTCTTCTATATTCAAAAATTTTATTTTGAATATCATATTCTTTAAAGATCTTTGAAAAACTTTCATATATAGAGAGTCATAATGAGGATAAACAATCTCATGAAATTATAATTTTTTTTATTTAATTTTTTACTTTAAATCAATGTAGTGGGTGAAAACTTATGTGAATACATCATCACAACTAATCTAAATGTTGAAAGTCAAAAAAATCACTTCATTGCTTCTTAAGTTCATTAATTACTAATTATTATGTTATTCCTACTAATTTACCTAGAAAATCTATGATAAATAAATTAAAAGTAAGTTTGCATAATATGTATTTTATCAAGTCTTTCCTTCCAAACTCATTGTCATAAATGAAGTCAATAAACCTTAAGTTGATACAACTTCAAAATTTTACCACTCAATTAAGGTTGTCTAAGATCTAATGCACCATATTTATTAGTGTATTAATTGGCATATCTCTTATAGTGGTCAATGCCACCAACAGTCCCTCCTACATATATATATATATATATATATATATCTTTCATAATATATATTATATTGAATCTTCTTCGATATCTTTAATATATTATAAAATTATGTTAAAATGTGTGTATACTACTGAAGTTAGCTTATTTTTAAGTTTTTTAGTCACATGACTCAATGTCATAAAAGAAAACTTTGTTTCGACCTCAAACATTTCTATCAAGTTACAACTATTGTTTATATATAAGTCTAATTCATTTTTATAATATTTATTATTTATTATTTTTTAATTTAAGAGACTAAAGCATGAGAAGAAGAATAGTATTTTTCTGATCTTTTACTTTTTTTTGTTAATTTATTTATTTATATAAAAATTATTAAATAAAATATATGCAATGTAATATGTATCTTTATTTTATGTGGGTAACATGTATTTTTTTACCTCTGCATCATATTCTCATGCTTCAAAGTCATATCTCATCATAAAAATAACTCTAACATTCCGATAAATTAAAATTATAATTAAAAAAAAATTATGGGCACAAACATGATACTATGATGCTTTATAATTTAAATGAAGAGCCAGAAGAAGAGGGGAGAGAATATGTAATTATAAATAAATTATGAAAAATAAAATATATCAAAATATTATTTATAGATAAAATAACATTATATCTATAAATAATATTTTATCCATTTAACAACCATATATCGAATTTTTCCCATTAAACCATTGGATTCGGTTGTAATCCAATAGATAAAATAATTAGAATTTTTTTTTTATTTTGGCAAACAGCACAGCAACAAATGTTTTCCAATCAAAAAATAGCAACCATTTTAAAATGAATGCTTTTTTCAGATGTGGTCGTGACACATTTCATGTCAATGTGCATACCTCATGGGCCATACCTAATACAACATAAGGCTCGTGTGTTCCCATAGGAGTAGTGGCATAGGCTAGCACGAGTGAGGCCCAGACATTATTTTGAACCATGCCATGTCAACCCTGATATGTCTAAATTGTGTCATGTCATGGGTCGTGCTCAAGCCACCCATCACAATTGACACCCCTAAATACTCAAGCTAGTATTTATTGTATAAGATTGCATAAGTGCCTAATCAACTCAAACTAGTGTATAGGATACAAAATATTAGTAAGCTTTTGTAGCTGATATGTCTCATATTCTATAATCAAAAAATCCTTAAGAAAATAATAAAGTATTCTCAATTTAACTAGTGATAAATACTCAAGCTAGGAATGCATAAGTAATAAATTCAAAATACTCATATATATATAAAGAGAGATCTTATTGTTAAAGAAAGAATATATAATTCATCCTACTTAATCTCAAATAGAATATTCCTCAGAGTCTGCCAATTATTCAAATAAATAATAATAGAAATAATAATAAAGCTATAATTTAATTATCTAAAAAGATAACTCACATTAAATAAACTAATAGGACAATCTAAAATAAATATGATACGAAGAAGTAATAAAGATTAAAGTGAATAATAGCATAATCAATAACTTTTAAATATTTTTCAATTGGCAATAATAATATTTTCAAAATAAGAAAAGAATATAAAAAATAAAATATAATTGCCAATGATATAAATATTTACTCTTGTGTTGATAATCAATAAATATGAAATGAGAGTACAAATAAAATAATCATTGATACTTATAAGAAAAGAATAATTTATTATTATCTTAGAGAAAATTTTGTATACTCATTCTTAGTAAGTGTTGTGATGAATTAACACTATGAAGACCCCTAGATAGAGATATTCGCTTGCTAAATCTGTAGTTAAAATATGGATTTTATTAGCTAGTGAAAATCCATCGCTAAATCCAACGCTAAATCAAGGATTTTATTAGCAAAGAAAAATCCGTTGCTAAATCAAAGATTTTATTAGCAAAGGAAAATTCATCACTAAATCAAGAAATTTATTAGCAAAGGAAAATCCGTCGCTAAATCAAGAATTTTATTAGCAAGGGAATATCCATCGCTAATTCCATCACTAAATTATAAATTTTATTAGCAAGGGAAAATCTGTCGCTAAATCCATCGCTAAATCATGGATTTAATTAGCAAGGAAAAATTCATCACTAAATCCATCGCTAAATCATGGATTATATTAGCGAGGGAAAATCCATCAATAATTATGTTGCTACAAATTAGCTAGGGAAAATCCATCACTAATTTCATGCTTTTATTAGCGAGGGATATTTCATCATAATATCTGTCGCTAAATTCCCCATTTTTTTGAGTGGAAGTTATGAAAATTTTTCGTCGCTAAATCCGTCACAAAAATCCCCACTTTTTGAGCGGATTTTACGAAAATTTTCTGTCTTTAATCTGTTGCTAAATCTATCTATCTATATGTTTATATGTCTATCTATCAAGCTATCTATCTATCTATCTATTTAATGGTTTATATATCTACCTATATATCTAACCATCTAACAATCTATCGATCTGTATATTTGTCTATCTAACTATCTATCTATCTATCTACCAATCTAACTATTTTCCTATCTATATATTTATCTATCTATCTAATACACATTTATATCTATCTATCTATCTATCTATATATTTTTTATTTAATAATTTTTCTATCTATCTATTTTCATGCTTATATATCTATCTGTCAATTTGTCTCTGTCTATATGTCTATCTTTGTATCTATCTTCCATTTTGCTTATCTATCTACTTGTTAATCTGTCTCTCTAACTATCTATCTGATAATCTCTATATCTAATTTTCAGACTATCTATCTATTGCATATCTTTCTATATACCTATATGTCTATCTATCTATTTGTCTATCAATCTATCATTTTATATGTATATCCGTCAATCTATCTCTCTATCGGGTTATCTTTCTATATATCTTTTTGAATAACTCTTTATCTCTCTATCTATCTATCTTTATATATATATATATATATATGTCTATCATACTATATGACTATCTATCTATTTTTCTATCCATCTATCTGTCTATTAATATATTTGCCTATCTTTTTAACTATCTATCTTTATATGTGTCCATTTGTTTATATGACTATTTGTCTATCTATCTGTCTATTTGTCTATTATCTATTTGTCTAATTAGCTTTTAGTATATCTTTCTATTTTACTTAATATCTAACTATCTTTCTTTAAATATGTGTATCTGGCTATATATCTATCTATCTATCTGTATCTCTATCTATTTATAATCTATGCGTCTACCAGTCTATTAGTCTATTAGTCTATTAGTCTATTAGGTTATCTATCTATCTATCTCACAATTTATTATACTAAATATCTATCAGTATATATGTTTATTTGTCTATATTTCTGTCTATATATTTATCTACATATTTGTTTATATATCTATCTGTCTAATTGACTAACTATCTTTCTATCAATCAATCTACATATCTATCTAATTGTATATCTATATATCTATATCTATCAATATGTCTATCTGTATATCTATCTATATGTATATATATCAATCTTTCTATATGTCTATCTCATATTTGTGGTGGACACCAATGACAGAGATTGAGTAGTTGAAGCTAGAGATGAGTTGCATAGGATTCTAAACAAGGAAAAGCTTCGAGATGCAGTTTTGCTGGTGTTTGCCAATAAGCAAGATTTTCCCAATGTGATGAATTTAGCTGAAATTACTGACAAGCTAGGACTTCACTCCCTTCTCCAACGCTATTAGTACATTGAGAGCACCTGTGCTACCTCTAGTGAGGGCCTCTACAAGGGTCTTGATTGGCTTTCCAATTATATTGCAAGAAAATTATAAATAATTTTAGCAGGATGAGGCAAGCTATGTTGACATATATTGATGTGGATCTAATCTTTGCCTATTTTGGTTGAGTTGTGTTCTTTTATGTGGATGACATCATCTGTTTCTAGGGGGATTCAAATTGTAATTATATTTATTTATTGCATGCCTGAAATACAAGACAGCATTTACTTTGCTCTGATTTGTTGTAAGCTGAACTTGTTTGTTTTTAATTTTGTCTTTTTGTCATTGAATCCAAAAGGTATATGAACATATAACTACAAATAATTGTCTTTGACTATATGTATTACTATAAAAGCTTTATACATAACTTTATTTAAATATATAATTTACAACTTATATTTAATATACATTGTATATATTAGTATTCAAAAATATATTTTACTATATCTATACCTATACATAACTATATGTATAGATATATAAAATTATATCAATAAATTAATAAACCTACATGTATAAATATAAGTATAACTACATGTGAAACTATATTTATAATACATGTAACAATATTTATAATTACATGTATAATAACATACAACATTATATTTAACTATATGTGTATCTATATATAAATATTTGTATAACTATATATAAATAATTGTATAACAATATAACACTCTATATAATTAAATATAACAATATTTGCAACTATGTATACATATATGTAAATCTATATATTTATTTATAACTTAATATATTTATGTATAACTATTTGTATGAATATATCTATATATAACTATATGTTTAACTATATAAAAATATTTATAGCTATATATACTATATGTTTAATAACATATAACTATAAATAATTGTATCTTATTATATGTATTACTATAAAGGCTTTAGACATAACTATATTTAAATATATAATTTACAACTTAAATTTAATACACATTTGTATATATTATCATTCAAAAATAAATTTTACTATATCTTACTTATACATAACTATATGTATAGATATATAAAATTATATTAATAAATATATATACCTACATGTATAAATATAAGTTTAACTATACGTGTAACTATATGTGTAACCACATGCAACTTTAATTATAATTACATGTATAACAACATACAACATTATGTTTAATTATATGTGTATAACAATATATAAATATCTGTAAAACTAAATACAACTTTATATAATTAAATATAACTATTTTTTTAACTATTTATATAGATATGTTTTCATATATGTAAATCTATATATTTGGTTATAACATCGTATATTTTTATGTATAACTAAATATAACTACTATTATGAATATATATATATATATATATATATAAAACTAAATGTTTAATGATATATAATTTTTTATAACAATATATATTATATGTATACTAACATATAACTATAAAGAATTCTATCTTACTATATGTATAAATATAAAAACTTTATACATAACTATATTTAAATATATAATTAACAATATGTATTTAATATACATTTTTATATATTAGTATAAAAATATATTTTAGTATATCCATGCCTATACATAACTATATGCATAAATATATGAAATTATATGATAAAATATATATACATACATGTATAAATATAAGTTTAACAATATGTTTAACTATATGTATAACCACATGTAACTATATTTATAATTATATGTATAAAAACACACGGCATAATGTTTAACTTTATGTATATAACTATATATAAATATTTGTATAACTATAAAAAACTCTATATAAATAAATATAACTTATTTTTAATTATGTATACATATATGTAAATCTATATAATTGTTTATTACTTTGTATACATTTATTTAAATTTACTTATAACTACTTGTATGCATATATCTATATATAATTATATGTTTAACTATATGTAACTATTTATAACTACATTTACTAATCCTAACATATAATTATATATGGGATAAAACTAATTTGTTGCACTAACTTGAAATTAAATGACAAAAGATATAATATCAACAATATGAAAGCACATAGCATAGGAGTGTCTGGTGATCAGGCTCATATATGGTATAATACAAATAAGAGTCGTACTCTTATCTAATCTCAGCCCTTGGGCCTCATGCTCAAATATGAACTCATGTATGACAAAAGATGAAATATTTTTATACAAATAAGGGTTGTGCTTCTACTTCACCTATCTCAGCAATGGTGGATGAGGCGGTCGAACAACAAGCAATGGAAACAAATGATTGTATTATAGTTATTGAGACTAAAATGAAAAAGAAGGATGGGTATATATCTCATTTGAAGGAAGAAATATATGAAATTAAAGAATATAAGGTTGAGAAGTATACTAATTTGATGGAAGAAATGCAAGAAATTAAAGAAATGAATGATGAAATGAAAGAAATTATGAATATAATGCAATAGCATATGTCCTATATGAAGTCACAGTTAGCATCATTGGTGCAACAGATAGAATTTCGAGATCCAGCTGTGAAACCTTGGAGGAGAGGCTAGCATTCCCTATAAATTATTAGGATGATTTCGTATGAGAATTAATTCTAAATTGTTATTTATTTTTCTCTATGTGCAGCAAATAATGATGATATTTTTTTGTAGATTTCAATTTTTTTTATTCTAGTTTTATTCTTTGCTTTTCTAATTAACCTAATTATTAATCTTTGTAGGACACATTATGTGAGACCCACGAAAAAATTCTGATTCAAAGTATTCAGACATTGCAATGGTCCTTTTAATGAATGAGTCCCATATTTACAGATTTCAGTTTTATCAAGAGGAGGGCTAGCTTATTTTATCTTTATTATTCCAAAAACATTTTATTTTTGCACTCACTTTCTCTCTAAACATAATTGCAAAATATCTTTTGAATTTTTCTTGAAGCTGTATGAAAATCAACGTTAATTTGTGTTTGTTTATATCTATAATAATTATTTTTATATATCTGAGAATATGTTTGTGTATCTTCAAATTTTTTGGGTAGAGTTTTAGCCTATTATAGGTATGTAAAAGCCTATATTCAACAGCGGAAGTAGCGGCCGTGTGGCAATAATGGTAGTGATTGCAGCGACACTAGCGGTAGTGGCAGCGGCACCAGCAGTAGTGGCAGTGGCAACAACTACAGTGGCGGCTATGATGGTAGTAGCTGCAACGGTAGCAGTGGCACTGGCATAAATGGTGTCAGTAGTGGCTGCATTGGTAGTAGTGGTAGTTGTGGCAATAGCAGCAGCAGTGGCAGCGGTGGCAGCACTAGTGGCAGTGATGGCAGCGGCAGTAATGGCGGCAGTAATGGCGGCAGTAGCAGCAGCATCGGTGGTAGTGGCAGCACCGACAGCCATGGCAGTAGTAGCGGAAGCAGCAGTAGTAATAGCGGAAGCAGTGGCAGCACTAGTGGCAATAGCAGAAGTGACAGCGGGAGAAGCAGCAACGGCAACAAATTCTGTATATACGTACGTATATAGTCAGTATATACTTACATATAATCCTACAATTTTTTATGTACATATATACTGAATATATATGTACTCAATATATATGTATGGATATACTATAGTTTATATGTAGGTATATTGTAGTAATATATGTATGAGTGAAATGCTAGTATATATGTACATATTTACTGTAGTAATATATATTTAACAAAACATAGTTTTTTTAAATTTATTTTGATTTGTTTGAATGGTTTAAATTTTTTATAGATATGGTACCGCATTGTTTCTCATATGAAACTTGTATAAGTGAAGGTTTTTTCAACATACATGAAGCACCGTGACTCGGACAGCTTTTTCACAGTAGAAAGTTAGTAATCGGAGGAGCAGAGGGAGAAAAAGCAACATCAATGCATGGATAAATTATACTTTATGCACAGTCGGTAGATACATTTATTTATAAGATATAATATAATTGTGTTATTTTTTTGGTTTAGTTATTTAAAATATTATGTTAGAATAAGTTATTAAATGATTTTCTTTTGTGTTAAAAATTTTCATTTATAATTTCTATTATTATTCAATTTAATATAAAAATATTAAATTATTAAATTAAATTTTTGTTGAAGTTGTATGACAATCAACTTTAATTTGTATTTTCTCATGTCTATAATAAATGTTTATATATATCTTTGAATATGTTTGAGTGTCTCCAAATTTCTTGGGTAGAGTTTTAGCCTATTATAGGTTTGTAAAAGCATATTATCAGCAGTAGTAAAAATGGCAGCGGCGACAGCAGTAGTAATGACTACAATGGCGGTAGTGGTGGTAGTAGCGGTAGTGGTGGTAGTAGCGGTAGTGGTGGTAGTAGCGGTAGTAGCGGTTGTAGTGGTAGTGGTGGTGGTAGTGCTGGCGGTAGTAGTAATGGTGGTGGTGGCAACAGCAGTGGCGGTGTCGACATCGGTGGGAGAGGTGGCAGTGGAGGCAGTGGCAACAGTGGCAGCGACAGCAGCGGCAGTAGTAGCGGTATAACCGAAAGTAGTGGCAATACCAGAAGCAACGGCAACATCGAAAGCAGTGGTAGTAATGGCAGAGGTGGTGACGACGGCGGTAGCAGTAGCACTGGCGGTAGTGGTAGTAATAGCGGCAGTTGCGACATGTAGTGGGAGCACAAGTGGCGGCGGTAGTGACAGCCGCCGCAGTGGCCAGCAGTGGCCAGCAGCAACGGCCACTACTGCATCCAGTGGTGGCAGCCACTACAGCGGCCAGTGGCCATAGCCGCTATAGCGGCCAATGGTGACAGCCACTGTTGTGGAGATAGGGGCAAAGACGGCATCATCGGCAGTAGAGGCACCGGCGATAGTGACAATAGCAGCAGGGGCATTGGCAGAAGTGGCAGTGGCGGCGATAGTGGCAGTGACAACGGCAATGGCATCAATAGTGGCAGCGGTAGCGATAGTAGTGGCAGCAGCGACAGTAGCATCAGGAGCTACACCAATAGCAGCAAATGGTGTATATACATATGAATAAAGTTAGTATATACATACATATAGTACTACAATATTTTATGTACTTATATACTGAGTATTTTTGTAATCAGTATATATGTACACATAATACTATAGTTTTTATGTACATATACTACAGTAATATATATACGAGAGAAATACTAGTATATATTTACAAATATACTGCAAAATTATATTTTTATCAAAACATAACATTTTTTTATTTTATTTTGATTGAGTGGTTTAAATTTCATACAGATATGATGTCGTATTGCTCCTCATAGAAAAGCTTGTATAAGTGATGGGATTTTTCACAACACATTATGTGCCATGACTCGGATAGCTTTGTCGCAAAAGAAAAATGATGATTAGAGGAGTAGAGGGAGAGAAAACAATGTAAATGAATGGATATATTATACTTTATGCACTGTCGGTAGATACATTGATTAAAAAAATGTAATAAGATTTTGTTATTTTTTTGTTTCAATTATGTAAAATATTAAATTAGAATAAGTTATTAAATGATTTTATTTTTCGTTTATTATAAATTATCTGTAGTTTCATTTTTTATTCAATTTAAAATAAAAATATTAACTTATTTATTTAAAAAATTTTAAAATTAATTAAATTCTACAAATTGTTTTGAAATTAAAAAATTTGGGAAAAATACCGAGCTAATTTAGCAAGGAAAATCTATATTTTAACAAAGGAATTTTTCATTGCTAAATTTATTAAGCTAGGGACTATTTCTGTTGCTAAAAGTTAGCGACAAGTACTTTAGCTTGGGAAAATCTTCCATTATTATTTTCGTTTAGCGAAGGAAAATCTCATTTAGCTTGCTAATTTAGCTAGAAAAGTTATCTATTTTAGCAAGGGATCTTCCGTCACTAAATTTTTAGCTAGGGACAATTTCCCTTGCTATAATTTTAGCAAACAACACTTTAGATAGGGAACCGATCCATCGTTAATCCATCGCTATATCATATTTAGTGATGGAAAATATCCATTTAGCTAGGGATTTGTCCCTTGCTATATGGGGGTTTTCTTGTAGTATCTTTCTATCTATCAATCTATCTATCTATTAGTATTTCAATCTATCTATCAATATTTTTATGAATTTGTCTATCAATTTATTTATCAATAAATCATTCAAACTATCTATCTATATATATATATCTAACTTTTATATATATATATCTATCTGTGTATCAATTTGTCTATCTATTTATTTATACATACATACATAGATAGATATATATATATATATATATATATATATCTATCTATGTATCTTTCTAATTATCTATCTATCTATATGTCTATCTATGTATCTATCTATATGTATATATATCTGTCTATCTATTTTTTTTTATATTTATATATCTATCTACCTATCTTTATGTCTATCTATGGGTCTATCTTTCTTTCTTTCTTTCTTTTTGTCTATCTGTCTATATATATATATATATATATATATATATATATATATATATATATATATATATATATTTATTTATTTATTTATCTATCTATATATCTATCTATATATCAATTAATCTATCTATCTATCTTTTGATCTATATATCAATCTATATTTCTATTAATCTATTTATCATTCTATCTATCTATCTATCTATCTATGGGTCTATCTATTTATTTATCTATATGTATATCTATAAATCTATCTATGTGTCTATCTATTTATTAATTTATATGTTTATCAATCTATCTATCTATGTGTCTATCTATTTATTTATCTATATGTTTATTTATCAATCTATCTTTTTATCTAACTATCTATCGAACTTTCTATTTATCTATATATCTCTCTATCCATCTATTAATATATCTATCTATCCATCAATCAATATATGTATTTATCTATTTTTCCATATGTCTATATATTTTATATCTATTTGTCTATCTATCTGTTAATCAATAAGTGTATTTATGTATCTTTCCATATGTCTATCTATCTGTCTATCTATCTATCTATCTGTATATCTATTGTCTATCTATTTTCTATTTATTTTCTATCTTTATGTCTATGGATCTGTAAATCAATCTATCTATAACTATGTATATCAATCAGTCTATCATTCATTCATTCTATTAGACTAGATTTCTATATATCTATATGTCTATAAATTTGTCTATCAATCTATTTATATATTTATCTATCTATATATTTATGTTTGTATCTTTTTATCTGTGTGTCTATCTTTCTATCTATATATCTGTCTGTCTATCTATTATTCTATTTTTCAATCTATCTAGCTATTTGTCTAACTATCTATCTATCTGCCTATCAATTTGCATATCTTTTTGTATATTGATCGATCTATCTATCTATCTATCTAAGTAACTATCTATCTATGTATCTATCAATCTGTCTATCAATTTATCTATATATCTATCTATCTATCTATTTGTTTATTCTTCTATTTTCTATTATTATATTTATCTATCTCTCAATCTATAAATCTATCTATCAATTTGTTTATTAATCAATCATTCTATTAGTCTAGCTTTTTGTATATCTATCTGCCTATCAATCTATTTATCAATCTATTTATATATTTATCTAACTATCTATTTATCATTCAATGTTTAAATCAATGTGTTTATCTATTTGTCTATCCATCTGTCTGTCTGTATGTCTATTATTATGTCCATCAATCAATCTATCTAGAAAGCCAGCTATCTATCTATCTATCTAACTGCCTATCTATCAATATATCTATATGTATATCAATCGATTGATCTATCTATCTATCCATCTATCTGTTTATCTATCAATGTGTCTATCAATCTTTCTGTCAATCTGTCTATCATTATCTCTACAATCTTTCTAGCTATCTATCTAATATTTCTCTACCTATCTATCTATGTATTTACCTATATATATATATATATATATATTATTTATTTATTTATATGTTTATCAATTTCTCTATTTATAAGTCTTTCTTCTATTTATCTATTTGTCTAACTATCATTCTATCTATATTTTGATCTTTCAATTTAACTTTCTATCTAACTATAAGTTTATTTGCCAACTTATTTGTATGTCTATGCGTCTATATATATATATATATATCTATATCTATAAGTTTATCTTTCTATCTATAATTATATCTATCTTTCTATCTATCTATTTATCTATATATCTAGCTATCTATTTGTCTATCTATCTGTCTATCTATCTATCTATCTATCTGTATATTTATTTATCTGTCTATCAATCCATCTAACTATTTGTCTATGATTCTATCAATCTATCGATCTATCGATCTAGCTATCTGTCTATCATTTTATCTTTCTATCTATTTATCTTTCTATCTATTTGTTTATGATTCTATCAATTTGTCAATCTATCTGTCTATCTATCAGTCTATCTATCTATCTATATATACATATTTCTATCTATCTATCTTTCTATATGTCTGTCAATCAATTAATCTATATTTTTTTATTTTTATCTTTCTATCTATTTATCAATGAATGAAATGATCTATCTTTCTATCTAGCTATCTATCTATTTTTCTATCTATCTATCTATCAATATATCTATTTATCTATCTACCTACCTATCTATCTCTCTATCTATCTGTCTATCTATATGTCAAAATTTTTGTTTATATTTATGTTAATATTTCTTTTTTTCTATCTATATATCACACTATTAATTAGTCTATCAATCAGTCTATTCATCTATCTATCTCTTAATCTATCTATCTATATGTCTATATGTCTATATGTCTATATGTCTATATATCTATCTATTTATCAATTTATATTTTTTTTTATAATCTGTTTATCTATTTAACTATAAATCAATCAATCTATCAATCTATCTATCAATATACTTATCTATTTGTTTATCTAGCTGTACTTTAGTCATTATATAAATCAATTTATCTATTTGCCTATAAATCTATCTATATTTTTTTATATCTAACTATCTATCTAACAATCTATCTGTCTATCTGTCAGTCTTTTTGTCTCTCTATCTATCTATATATATGTCTATCTATTATGTATCGATATACTTGTATATCTATCTATCTATCTATATATTTAACTATCTATCCATCTTTCTATATGTCCATCTATTTTTCTATCTATCTATCTATCTATTTTATAAATCTATTTATCAATCAATCTCTCTATCTACGTGTCAATCTATCTGTCTATCAATCTCTCTATCTATCAATATATCTATCAATTAGTAAATTTATTAATCTATCTATCTATCTACCTATATATCAGTCTATCAATATATCTATGTATCTATATTTATATGTTTATCTTTCTATATATCTATTTGTCTATATATTTGTCTATTTATCTATATATATGTCGATTTATATATTTATCTATCTGTCTATTTATCTATCTATCAATCTAACTAACTATCTAACTATCTATTTATCTTACTATCTATCTATCTATATACCTATTTGTCTATAAATCTATCGATCTATTAGTCTATCTTATATCGATATGTCTATATTTTGTAGATATTTTTATCAATCTATCTATCTATGTTTCTCTCTATTTTACTTTCTTTTAATTTGTTTATCTATCTGTCTATTTATATATCTATTTTTTATGTATTTTTCTATTTTGTGTATCTATCTTTATCTGTATCTATCTTTTTATCTATATGTATATCTAACTATCTATATATCATTCTATATATCAACCTATTTATCAGTCTATTAGTCTGTCTATCGATCTGAATATCTATTTGTCTATCTATTTATTTATCTATCTTTTATTAATTAATCTATCATTCAATAAATTGATCAGTCTTTCTATCATTCTAAAGATCAAACTAAATATCAACCTATTTATTTATCTATTTTTCAGTCTCTCTAATTATATATTAGTCTGTCTATCCTTCTATCTATGTATATATATTAGTTTTTTTGTCTATCTATCTATTTTTATATCTATCTATCTATTCTATTTATCTATTTATCTGTCTGTCTGTCTCTCTATCTATCTATTTATATATCTATCTATATTTCTATCTATCTGTCAATCGATCAATTAATCAATCTATCTATCTATATGTGAATTTACCAGCCTATCTATCTATCTATCTATATATTGATCAATCTGCCTATCTACTTATCTATATATAAGTTTATTTATGTATTTATCTATATATCTATTTTTTTAAACATATAACTATATATCGATTTGTTATCAATTTTATTTATTTATTTGTCTATCTATTTGTTTATATATCTATTTATCTATAATTTTCTAACTATATATCTATCTATCTATCTAACAATTCATCCATCTATTTGTCAATCTATTTGTCTTTCTAATCTGCTTATCTATCTGTCTATCTATTTCTCTATCGTATATATCATATCTATCTATCTATCTAATAATTTGTCAATTTATCTATTTATCTATGATCTATTTATATATATATATCTATCAATCTGGCTGTTTGTCTCTCAATCAATCTATCTATCTTTCTATCAATCTATATATTAAAAAATATCTATCAATAATGTCCATTAGTATTCTAATAATCTACCAATTTACTTGTCTATCTATATATCTATATAGTTGTCAATCAAACTATTTTATCAATCTATATATCTATCTATATATCTTGTATGTCTATCTAGCTATCTTTCTATCTATCTATCTATATTTCTATCTATTTATCTATATATCTATCTATTTGTTTATTTATTTATCTATCAATCTGTCTTTCTATCTATCTATAAATCTTATTATCTATTTATCTATCTATCTATCTATTTATCTGTTTGTCTATCTATTTATTTATTTATTTATTTATCTATCTATCTACCTATTCATCTATCTATCAATCTAATAAAATGCAGATCTATAAGTATATCTATCTATAAATATATCCATCTATCTATGTATCTATCTGTCTGTCTGTCTGTCTTTTAATCAATCTATCTATCAATCTATCATTTTGTCTATAAATCTCTCTATTATTCTTTCTATTAATCTATCTATTTAACTTTCTATAAATTTCTCTCTATATGTCTATCTATCAATCTTTCTTTTTATCTGTGTATCTATCTACCTTACTTTCTGTTTGACTATCTATCTGTCTATCTATCTATCTATCTATCTATCAGTCTATTGTCTAGGTATCAGTCATTCTGTCTATTTGTATATCTATATGTCTATCTATCTATTTATCTATGTATCTATCTAACTATTTGTCTGTCTGACTTTTTATCTATCTGTCTATCTAACTAACTATCTATATGTCTATTTATCTCCACATGTATTTCTTTATTTATTTATCTATCTATCTATTTATCTAACTATCTATCTCTCTGTATATCTATCTTTCTTTCTTCTAACTATCTATCTATCAATTTGTCAATCAATCAATCAATCATCTTTCTATGGATCTGTCTATCAATCTGCTTGTCTAACTATTTGTTTGTTTGTCGATTTATATATTTGTCTATCATTCTATGTGACTATTTGTTTTTTTTCTATTTATCTATATACCTACATGCTTGATTGTTTGCCTGCCAAACTACTTGCCCTTCTATCTATTTGTCTAACTTTCTATTTATCTGTTTTATTATCTATATGTGTATAATATTTGTCTGTCAATCTATCTATCGTTTTATCTTCTTCAAATTATCTATTTCTCTATCTATAGATATATATATTTATTATATTTATAATCTTTTACTATCTATCTATCTGTC
>JAREIK010001266.1:731944-797285 GCA_029783825.1 Sapria himalayana | reverse complement strand
TTTCTATCTATCTACCAATCTCCCTCTCTATCTATTTATATATCTGTCTGTGTCTATCTATCTATCTATCTATATATTTGTTTATTTATTGGTCTTTGTTTATATATCTATCTTACTATCTATCTATTTGTATGTATCTTTCTATCTATAGATATGTCTACAGATATATATATATATATATCTATCTCTCTCTCTCTCTCTCTCTTTCTAAATATCTTTCTATCAATCTATCTAGTTATCAATCATATATATATATTTATTTATCTATCTTGCTATATATCTATCTATCTTTTATCTAATTATCTATCTACCGACCTATATATCTATAAACCAATCTAGATTTATACCTATCTATCTATCTATCTATATATCTATCTGTCTATCTGTATAACTAACTAACTATCTATATATATGTTTATCTATATAGTTGTATAAATCTCTACCTACCTACCTATCTATTTGTCTTTCTGTCTAATTGTCTATATGTCCAGCTATCTAGTTGTCTATCTAATAAGTATATATATATATATTTCTATCTATCTGTCTATTTGTAGGTCTATCTACTTGTCTATCTATTTATATATCGATCTATCTATCTATCGATCTATCTATATATCTATATATCTATCTATTTAACTATATATCTATCTATCTAATATGTAATAATTTTATCTATCTATCAATCTCTATGTATATTTGTCTGTTTGTCTATCTATCTACTATATACATACATACATACATACATATATATATATATATATATATATATATATATATATATCTCTATGTATATATTTTTATATATCTATCTATACATATATTTATCTGCCTATCTTCCTATTAATAAATTTATCTATTTTTCTACTAGTCTATGTGTCTATTTCTCTATCTATCTATATGTTTGTCTATTTATTTATTCTTTATATATATCTATCTTTCTATCTATCTTTTTGTATGCCTATATATCTATCTATATATATGTCTACATACATATATATATATATATATATATATATATCTATCTATCTATCTATCTATCTATCTCTCTATCTAAATATCTTTCTATCAATCAATCTATTTATTTATTTATCTTGCTATCCATCTATCTATCTTCTTATCTATTTATCTATCTATCTAACTATATATCTATAAACCTATCTAAATTTCTACTTACCTACCTATCTATCTATATTTCTATATGTCTATCTATGTAGTTGTATAAATCTCACCCTATCTATATGTCTATCTTTCTATCTCTCTATGTGTCTATCTGTCTATCTATCTAGTTTTCTATCTAATATCTATACATATATATTTTTATCTATCTGTCTATTTGTAGGTCTATCTACATGTCTATCTATTTATATATCTATCTATCTGATTTATCGATCTATCTATATATCTATCTATCTATCTAAAAATATATCTATCTATCTATTTATTTATCTATCTAATATATAATTACCTATCTAGCTATCTTTCTTTCTATATATCTACCTACTTATCTATCTAATTATCCATTTATCTATCTATCTATATGTTTGTCTATTTGTCTATCTATCTGTCTATCTGTCTATATGTCTGTCTATCTATCTATCTGTATGTTTTTTTATCCATCTATCATTGTATTAATCAATCTATCTATCTATGTATCTATATCACTTTCTATCTATCAATCTATCTATATTTCTATCTGTCTATATCTCTATATGAATTTCTATCTAGTTGTTTATATATATATATATATAAATAAAATTATGTATCTTTTTTTCTGTATAATTATCAAACTATCTATCTATCTATTTGTTTGTCTACACACACACACATATATATCTTTCTATCTATTTCTATCTATTAATCAATCTATATTTCTATCTATCTATCTATTTATTTTTATATCTATCTATCTTTCTTTCTTTCAATCTATCTATCTATTTATATGACAATTTATTTATCTATCTATATATATATCTATCTATCTACCTATCTATCTATCTATTTGTGCATCTGTCTATCTTACCATGTGTCTATATATCTATTTGTCTATCTAACTATCTATCTATTTTTCTATTTTTCTATTTGTCTATCATTATAACTATCTATCTGTCTTTCTATCTAACTATCTATCTATGTATCTATTTGTTTATATGTCTATCTGTCTATCTATCTAACTATATATCGTTCTATCTTTCTTTATGTCTATCTATCTATCTTTTGGTATATCTCTCTATCTATCTCTTTGTTTCTCTATCTATCAATATAACTATTTATCTACCTTTCTATCTCTTTAACTATCTACCTATCTATATATTTGTCTTTATATCTATTTGTCTATCTATCTATCTATCTATCTATTTATCTATCTAAATATCTTTATATCTATCTATTTGACTATATATTATCTATCTATCTATAAATATTTATCTAACTGTTTGTCTATTTATCTACGTATCTATCTATCTATTTGCCTATTTGTTTATCTATCTATCTATTTTTCTATCTGTCTCATTGTCTATATGTCTAGCTATTTAGTTGTCTATCTAATAAGTATATATATATATATATATATATATATATATATATTTTTCTATTTATTTGTCTATTTGTAGGTCTATCTACTTGTCTATCTATTTATATATCGATCTATCTATCTATTGATCTATCTATATATCTATATATCTATCTATTTAACTATATATCTATCTATCTAATATGTAATAATTTTATCTATCTATCTATCTCTCTGTCTGTTTGTCTGTCTGTCTATCTATCTACTATATACATACATATATATATATATATATCTATGTATATATTTTTATATATCTATCTATAAATATATTTATCTACCTATCTTCCTATTAATAAATTTATCTATTTTTCTACCAGTCTATGTGTTATCTTTCTATCTATCTATATGTTTGTCTATTTATTTGTTCTTTATATATATCTATCTTTCTATATATCTTTTTGTATGCCTATATATCTATCTATATATATGTCTACCTATATATATATATATATCTATCTATCTATCTATCTCTCTAAATATCTTTCTAATAATCAATCTATTTATTTATCTATCTTGCTATCCATCTATCTATCTTCTTATCTATTTATCTATCTATCTACCTATATATCTATAAACCTATCTAAATTTCTACTTACCTATCTATCTATCTATTTATCTATATGTCTATCTATCTATCTTTCTATATGTTTATCTATGTAGTTGTATAACTCTCACCCTATCTATCTGTCTATCTATCTATCTATCTCTCTATCTGTCTATCTGTCTATCTATCTAGTTTTCTATCAAATATGTATACATATATATTTTTATCTATCTGTCTATCTGTAGGTCTATCTACATGTCTATCTATTTATATATCTATCTATCTATTTATCGATCTATCTATATATCTATATATCTATCTATCTAAATATATATCTATCTATCTATCTATTTATTTATCTCTCTAATATATAATTATCTATCTTTCTTTCTTTCTATATATCTATCTAATTATCTATATATCTTTCTATCTATCTATTTGTTTGTCTATTTGTCTATCTATCTGTCTATCTGTCTATCTGTCTATATGTTTGTCTGTCTATCTATCTATCTATCTGTATGTTTATTTATCTATCTATCATTCTATTAATCAATCTATCTATCTATGTATCTATATCACTTTCTATCTATCAATCTATCTATATTTCTATATGTCTATATCTCTATATGACTTTCTATCTAGTTGTTTATATATATATATATATATAATTATGTATCTTTTTTTCTATATAATTATCATACTATCTATCTATCTATTTGTTTGTCTACACACACACACACATATATATCTTTCTATCTATTTCTATCTATTAATCTATCTATATTTCTATCTATCTATCTATTTATTTTTATATCTATCTTTCTTTCTTTCAATCTATCTATCTATATAACTATTTATTTATCTATCTATCTATATATTTATCTATCTATCTACCTATCTATCTATCTATTTGTGCATCTATCTATCTTACCATGTGTCTATATATCTATTTGTCTATCTAATTATCTATCTATTTTTCTATTTTTCTATTTGTCTATCATTATAACTATCTATCTGTCTTTATATCTAACTACCTATCTATCTATGTATCTATTTATTTATATGTCTATCTGTCTTTCTAGCTAACTACCTATCTATCTATGTATCTATTTGTTTATATGTCTATCTGTCTATCTATCTAACTATATATCGTTCTATCTTTCTTTATGTGTATCTGTCTATCTTTTTGTCTATCTCTCTATCTATCTCTTTGTTTCTCTATCTATCAATATAACTATTTATCTACCTTTCTATCTCTTTAACTATCTACCTATCTATATATTTGTCTTTATATCTATTTGTCTATCTATCTATCTATTTATTTATCTAAATATCTTTATATCTATCTATTTGACTATATATTATCTATCTATCTATATATATTTATCTAACTATTTGTCTATTTATCTACGTATCTATCTATCTATTTGCCTATTTGTTTATCTATCCATCTATTTGTCTATCTGTCTTATTATCTATATGTCTAGCTATCTAGTTGTCTATCTAATAAGTATATATATATATATATTTCTATTTATCTGTCTATTTGTAGGTCTATCTACTTGTCTATCTATTTATATATCGATCTATCTATCTATTGATCTATCTATATATCTATATATCTATCTATTTAACTATATATCTATCTATCTAATATGTAATAATTTTATCTATCTATCTATCTCTCTGTCTGTTTGTCTGTCTGTCTGTCTATCTATCTACTATATACATATATATATATATATATCTATGTATATATTTTTATATATCTCTCTATACATATATTTATCTGCTTATCTTCATATTAATAAATTTATCTATTTTTCTACCAGTCTATGTGTTATCTCTCTATCTATCTATATGTTTGTCTATTTATTTGTTCTTTATATATATCTATCTTTCTATCTATCTTTTTGTATGCCTATATATCTATCTATATATATGTCTACCTATATATATATATATATATATATATATCTATCTATCTCTCTAAATATCTTTCTAATAATTAATCTATTTATTTATTTATCTTGCTATCCATCTATCTATCTTCTTATCTATTTATCTATCTATCTACCTATATATCTATAAACCTATCTAAATTTCTACTTACCTACCTACCTATCTATTTATCTATATGTCTATCTATCTAACTTCTATATGTTTATCTATGTAGTTGTATAACTCTCACCCTATCTATCTGTCTATCTATCTATCTCTCTATCTGTCTATCTGTCTATCTATCTAGTTTTCTATCAAATATGTATACATATATATTTTTATCTATCTGTCTATTTGTAGGTCTATCTACATGTCTATTTATTTATATATCTATCCATCTATTTATCGATCTATCTATATATCTATATATCTATCTATCTAAATATATATATATCTATCTATTTATTTATCTATCTAATATATAATTATATATCTATCTTTCTTTCTATATATCTATCTACTTATATATCTAATTATCTATATATCTATCTATTTATCTGTTTGTCTATTTGTCTATCTATCTGTCTATATGTTTGTCTGTCTATCTATCTATCTATCTGTATGTTTATTTATCTATCTATCATTCTATTAATCAATCAATCTATCTATGTATCTATATCACTTTCTATCTATCAATCTATCTATATTTCTATATGTCTATATCTCTATATGACTTTCTATCTAGTTGTTTATATATATATATATATATATATATAATTATGTATCTTTTTTTCTATATAATTATTATACTATCTATCTATCTATTTGTTTGTCTACACACACACACACATATATATCTTTCTATCTATTTCTATCTATTAATCTATCTATATTTCTATCTATCTATCTATTTATTTTTATATCTATCTATCTTTCTTTTAATCTATCCATCTATCTATCTATATAACTATTTATTTATCTATCTATATATATATATATATATATATATATATATATATATATATATCTATCTATCTTTCTACCTATCTATCTATCTATTTGTGCATCTATCTATCTTATCATGTGTCTATATATCTATTTGTCTATCTTATTATCTATCTATTTTTCTATTTTTCTATTTGTCTATCATTATAACTATCTATCTGTCTTTCTATCTAACTACCTATCTATCTATGTATCTATTTGTTTATATGTATATCTGTCTTTCTAGCTAACTACCTATCTATCTATGTATCTATTTGTTTATATGTCTATCTGTCTATCTATCTAACTATATATCGTTCTATCTTTCTTTATGTCTATCTGTCTATCTTTTTGTCTATCTCTCTATCTATCTCTTTGTTTCTCTATCTATCAATATAACTCTTTATATATCTTTCTATCTCTTTAACTATCTACCTATCTATATATTTGTCTTTATATCTATTTGTCTATCTATCTATCTATCTAAATATCTTTATATCTATCTATTTGACTATATATTATCTATCTATATATATATATTTATCTATCTGTTTGTATATTTATCTACGTATCTATCTATCTATCAATCTATCTATTTGCCTATTTGTTTATCTATCTATTTGTCTGTCTGTCTATATATTTGTTTGTCTATCTACATGTATATCTTTCTATATATCTATTTATTTATTTATCTCTCTCTATTTATCTATCTATCTATATATTTATCTTTCAATCTTTCTCTCTCTCTATTTATCTATCTATATATCTATTTGTCTATCTGTTTATCTATATATCTAACTAACTAATTATCTATCTATATATATATATCTATAAATCTATATATATATATATATATATTATTTATTTATTTATTTATATTTTTATCTATATATCTATTTATATACTTATCTATCTATCTGACTATAAGAAAAAGCCCAGGTGGCTAAAGAATAATCTCTATCTCTATAAGATTTTTTCATGGCTAAAATAGAATAACATCCGAATAATTATGAAAATTATCCCAAGCTAAAGTGCTCGTCATAAAATATTAATGAGAAAAATAATTTTCTACAAATTTTTTAATGATGGAAATTCCCTAGCTAAATATTTTTTTTCCTTTCTAATTTACATCGTAATTAAGAATAGTAATTTATATTTATTGACTCAATATATATAGATAATTCCCTACCAAAATTAGTGATTAAAAATTCTATAGCTATTTTCATTCCTAAGCTATTTTCATTCCTAAGCTATTTTCACAATTTATTTTACAAAAAATTTATTACATCTTTTTATATTTTTATATTAAATTGAATAAAAACATATACTATAAATAATTTCTTATAGTTAACAAAAAGAAAATGTAGTTCAGAAATTATTCTGATACAATTATTACATAATTAAAACAAAAACATAACATAGGTATATAATTATTTAAAATAAAATTATCATTCTCATCATTAGCTGAAGCATTTGTGCTAGGCTCTCCTGCATGGTTTCTCTACTGGAACAATGTGTCCTATCTGTCTCGTAAAGGCTGCTAACACTGATTCCATATAGCACTTCTGCTATTGTTTTGCATCTGATATTGCTCAGAAAATTTATTTTTAATTTCCTCGAAAACATTATTATCAACATTAAAATCATCAATTAAAGCCACAATATTATAAACTAATGAAAGGCACACTCTAAACACAAAACAAAAGCAAACAAACATGAAGGAAAATATTACTTAATTTCTAGATGCACTGCATGACCAGATCCAGCAACTAAACCATCTACCTCAAGTTTATTTCCCAATTTCAAGCACTTTACTAATACCTTTTCATTATTTTCAAGGGCTGCTGCTGCATATATGAAATAGTTATGAAAAAATAAACAAGAGAGAAAACTAATAAAAGAAATAACAAACCAAAAAACTTTTTAAATAATATAATGTAGCCAAGAGAAGTTATTAGAAACAAATAAAAAAATGAGAACCAGTATTCAATGAGAAATAGAATCATGCTATTTTTTCCGGAGACGGGTTCCCAAGTCTGAGTCCAACACAATCTTCTTCCCTTTAGTATTAAGGATCAAGACACTCGCTGGAGCCTCCATGCATGTGACTCCGACCCCATTAACAAATTCATTTTATTATTCAGAGACACCACACTTGTGTGTCCCATGTTTTCATAATGAAGATGAATATTTCTTCACCATATCAAACAGCTCAAACCGAGCAAAACGAGATGATTTCATCAATTGAATAGATACATAAAATGATACACATACTGATTATCAACTTGTTTTTTTAAAATAAGAATACTAGCACATGAAAATAATAGACACCCATCGTAAGGTGAACTATAATGGAAAGTGGAAAAATAAAAATGAGAATCAGCTGAGCAAATAATTGGAGCAAAATGGAAGAAAAAGAAGGGATCTTTGCCTATCCATCATTCACCCTTATTGTTGTAGTTGAGAAACCAGCAACATCATTAAAATGACCATCTTAATAAACAAGCAAACACCAGCAACAAGCACCACAACTAGGAGGTGGGCTGCACCAATTTGTGTTGGCTCACAATAAAGAAAGTTATCTGGAATTCTTCTAGTCTCATTTGGCTCTCCTCTCCTTGGTGTAGGCTCAAACTACATCAATTTTAAGGCTCAAAGTGCATAAATTTTAAGGCTCAAACAATATCAACACGACCAAAAAAACTATCATTTCACAACATAAACATTTAAAAAAAACAAAATCAAAAACAAAATTAAAATCAAAAACAAAATCAAAATCAACAACTTTTTTATAATGGCCACAATTTTAGCCATCCATTACAAGCTGGTGAGCTCGAGCAATAAGCTATAGATTGTTTGTTTGGTTAAATTGGTCATAGATGTTCTATAGAATAAGGATGACGAGAGTTGAGGTGAAGGAAAAGCACAAGTGGGTGTAATTTCTTTCTCAATCAAGGAAGTCAAGAAATAATAATCAAACAGATCGGTGAAAAACTTCCAGACATTATCATTGCCATACTTCTGTAGGCACTCATCATAAAATCCATAAAATTTAGTGATATGCTGACTTTTGTAATTTCTTCTTAGGATTGTGATCCACTATGGATAGTGCACTTAAAGAGCCACTGGGTGTGAGACTGTCTTGACTGAATAATATCCAATATCAACATAATCTTACATCCAACTCAATTTTGAGACGACACACTTTTTTCAATGAAAGAAAAGAATCATTGGTTAGGTTAGTCAGCCAGCACAGAACAAAACTAGAATCAAGAATAATAATGCCACCAAATAAATCTTTTCTTGTTTAGCGACACATTGGCAGAAATCATGCGCCAGCAAGTTGCTAACTATTCCTTTTTAATTAAGTGAGGAGATAAGAGCTTTGAGACTACAAATCATATGAAAGACTTGCATTAATGTTGATCTTTCAACTTATCATCACATATTATTTTCCACCTATCTCATTAATCATTAAAAAAACAAGAATATTTAATGATTAATTGAAATTAAAGAATAACACCATGGATTCTCATTGGGGGGAGGTGAAGATGATGGATGTTGGAATACATGTAGATTATTTCCTTTTATATAGTCTCACATCTTCTTTACAACATTAGAACGAGATAATGTATCTTTACTTGTTCCAAATAATTTTATGAGAGAGTATGAAAGAGGAATAGGTAGCCAAAAATCCAGAAGTTTTTTTCTTCTCTTGTTTTTCTTTCTACTTTGATTTACATCCGGAGATATGAAGCAATAATATTTATTTAGACACTTTACAAATTGACTTCACCATGACATATTTAACCATGAAAAACTTTTACCTGTCTCATCATCTTCTTCTCTTTTCTTTGATTCCTTGTTCTTTAATAAACAAAAACCAAAACAATTCAAAAATAATTTTTATACAAAAGTTTCATGGTTAAAATAAAAACATAACATAGTTTCATCATCATTTAAAATAAAATCATTTTCATAATTAGTTGGTGCAGTAGTGCTAGCCTCTCCTAGATGGTTTCACTACTGGAACTCAGAATGCTATCTATTGCGTCAAGGCTGTACTCTGACACCATATAGGGCATCTGTTGTTGTTTAACAATCTTATTTTTTTTCATCTCATCATTCACTTCTTTTATTTCCTATATTTCTTTCTTTGAAAGAGTACTCTGCTTATTTTCTCTTCTTTCATTTCCTGCATGTTTTTCTTTAATTGAGTAATCTGCTCAACCTTCTCTTTCATTTCTATCTCCATAACATCAAAACATTCATTTGTTTTCATTACTTGCTATTCAATTGGCTCATCCACCACTACTGTGAGAGAGGAATTAGAAGCATGACTACTACAACAAAATGTCACTCCCTTCAAGCCGATGTCATATACTCGCTGCTTCTTCTGACCTCTTATGGTCTCCAAATATATATGATCATACTCAAGTGGTTGAAGATCCATAGAACCTTCAATTTGTTGAGAAGCAACTATCACACGTTCCTCCACGAGCTTTTGTGATAAAATAGTAAAAAAATACTATTCTTTTGTGATAAATCTAATATTTTTTATTCCACACAACCTTCAAAATTTACTGTAGTATTCTAACAGTTTATTAATATAATAAATTCTTATAGTAATCATCTGAGACTTGTTGTCAACAAATTGCCCATTCGCTTTCTTCACATGCATCTTTCTGAAAATCTCATAAAAATTGGAATCTCGACCCAATTCTCCAGCCTAAATTATGTATTTATTAAGTATAAAATTAACAAATGTTAGAAAATGGTAGCTAAAATAATTAAACCATGCATAGATTTGATTTATTTGGACTATTAAGCCAACTATTAAATATATAAATGTTTTAAACTTATAAATTGCACCAAATCTCAAGTGCACTTAATGCTCAATTCTAACCCTCCTATGTGGCGAGACATTCTTGTACCTATTCCAGCTACCTTAGTCCATCGGTTTTTGATAGCTATCTCTGATTTTTTTTCACACTAGCTCATTTAAATACTTAAGCCACTCGGGCCACTCATCCTCGGGTATAAAATTAAGCCTATCTTTTAGAATCTTTAATTTTTCAACAAAATCTATGTACCATTCAGTAGTTCTGCTCTCCAACAATGACTTTATTTTTCCATTAAATTTGGGTACCATGTGCACTGATTCGATATCTATATATAGAAAACTCAAAAAATAACTATATTAATAATACAGACATAATTATTCAATACTTAAATAATAACCAATATAATAGTTAACTACATAGATAATTAATTTAGAATGCTTTTGTTTATTTCTTTTTACCTCAAAGTGATTAAATTTAGGCTCTCTTGTTTATTAAGAAACTTTCTTCAATGATAATGCTTTAGAATCAACCATTTTCTTGAAAGACCTTGTAATTATAGCCAAATACTTGTGTAAATAGAAAAACTATAAAAATAACATTGAAAACAAGCAAATCATAACTATATATAAAAACAAAACCACTAACAGGAACATCATAATTTTAATTTAAGTAATATTTACATATTTCTTATACCTCACATCCACAATCTCTACCACTAACTTAGCACTGCATGCAGAGGAAGGCATAGTATTTGATGATGTCGATGGTGTTGTAAATGGGAGAACTATTTGTGTAAAATGTGGTGTAGAAGATGGTGATGGATCAAAAGTGTGTGCAAGAGGGACAATGGGTAGTGGCCTTATATATGATAAAGGTGATGGTAAAGGTATTAATGATGGTGATGGTGATGGTGATATTGAAGTTTGGATATAGTGGGTATGAGATTGTACTGACTGTACAACATAGAACAAATAATACAGCTATAATAAACATCAGTATTGGATTTCAACAAAATATAGAATGTCTTTGAAACTCTAATACTCTAATACAATTATAACAATTTAATTATTGGCATCACTATCATTCTCTAATGGATCTTCTGACATTTTATCTGATTCTAATAAAAGTTCCAACTCATCTTCAGATAGAAAAAGGAACATCTTCAATTTTTATTTGGTCACCATTTCAGTCACATTAGTTTTATGGATCTTCATCTACATGCACATGCTCAATATTATTTAGGACATCTTTAGGAAATGCTAGTTCAACAGCTATGTTTGCACTTCTTTTTTGAGATGTTGGTACTTCAAAATTTGACTGAGCTTTAATTTTGCAAATAGCCCAACAGTCACACTTATCACGAGATAAACTCGGATATGTACAATAATATACTTGAGTGGCTTGAACTACCATAATAAATTGCTCATATCGATTAAATCTATGTTTATGGTTAACATCCACAAGCTTATAATCCGAATGAATCTTTATACCCCCATTTTGTGTATGATCAAACAACTCACATCTTAAAAATACAATCTTGTTATTTTTGAGCATAGGATACTCCAACTCACTAGCTTATGTGAATTAACCATTATAATCAATCTCATCTACACTATAACTTGAGCCTTTAATGCATACACTACTATTCATAGTTACTTTAGAAGAATTGTGTCCTATTGTGTGAAATTTATATTTATTGATAAAATACCCATGATAGGTTGCCACATATCTAAACATACTTTTACTTAGATTCAGTATTAATATGTTAAATACTAAAAGATACTAATAAATCAAATAATTCATAAAATTAAAGCTTAAGAATTTTTACATAGTTCTTGAACTAATTTGCAAATTCTGTTTCTAGCATAGAATCGACATCATGGCTGGAAATGGTTGGTTGCCTATGTTTTAACTACTCAACATAAACACTGCACAAATATAAATAGAGGGAGAACAATGGATATCAAATTTTAATTAAATATATTTAGGACAAAATTAAACTATGATTAAACCTTCAAACATTTTGGGTATACATACTCAATAAATTGTGCAACCTCCTCACAAATAACTAAAACATAACTCTAAGTTGTGTTGTACTCTTCATCTATCATACATCTTTTTTTTGCTCTTCCAAATGCTCTTCTATGGTGCTTGAAAATAGATAGATTTCCCACGGATTCATCTTCTACCAGCACACAACCTATCATTCCAAGGTATATTTCTATTCTTTGTATTGACATGATCCACAAAATAATAAGGACAAAAAGATGATGCTTCTTCTACTAAATATGCATTGCAAATTGAACCTTCAACTTTTGCCTTGTTTCTATTATTAAATATTAACTTACGAAGATACCTACAACCATTATGTCAGGTTTCAATTTAATCAAAAAACAATATTAATTTATGTTTGAAATAATAAAACATAGCTACTTATATTTAATTACCTTTCAAAAAGATACTCCCATATGTATTTCACTAGGCTAACTATCCTTGCTTCATATGCCGAATGGATTGATAAATGCTCTATTGAGTCATAAAAGTTGGGTGAGAATACCCATTCAAGCTTACAAAGAATGAGAGGTAAGTCATTCTCCAGTCTCACCATGTTAGTTATTTTGATTGTGGTTGCAGTTAGATATTTGAAGAGCAAACTAAATTCAGTAAAGACCTTCCAACCACTTAGAGGAAGTATTTCATGCAAATCAATTGGTATTAATCAGTGCATAAATACATGACAGACATGACTTTTTATTCCAAATAACTTAAAATTCTTCATATCCACCCATCTGCCCATATCTGACACATCCATCAAGGAAATCCAAAATTTTAACTCATTCACACAATGTCTGTCTTGCCTTCTTATCAAGTGAGTAACAAGCTTAGGGTATTTTTTGTAGCCTCATTTTGTTTGAATTCAAGATGCCGATAGTAATCATTCAACTCTTATCATGATTTTAAAGTGTCTTTTATTTTTCTATCTACATTAAGGACAGTGTTGAAAATATTGTCATATACATTTTTTATATGCGTTACATCTAAGTTAAGAAGAATTAAATTGGGCTTCCAATAGGGTAAGCTCCAAAAAATACTACATTTCATCTAGCCAAATATTTTTCATATTGGTCCACTAGTTCAAATAGCATCCATCTCATGAACGAACAATTGGTGCAACTGTCATCACTATTTTGTTTTTTTAAAATACAGTTTTATTTCTGTATTTTTTGTATAAAATTTTAATACAATAATATAAAATTTTATTATTTCTATATTTGTGATCACTATTTTGCATTTGTGATCACTATTTTGTGATCACCTAATTGGTCCACTAGTTCAAATAATTTTATATTTTTTTTATATTTCTGTATTTGTGATCACTATTTTGCATATTGTGTTAAACTTTTCAAAAAAATGCTACAAAATACAAAAAATATTACTTCCTTGAAGCTATTTTGGTTGGCCACCAATTAGGTTATCGTTCATATTTAACTTGTTTAAAGTTTAAAATATTAATATTTATTTATTTATTTGTTATTTTAAGATTACATATTTTATTTTAAATTTAATATTATTTTTTATTTTCTTTTTAATTTACTATAATAATTTTCTCAATGTTTTAATTCTTATAAATTTTAGTAGAGGCAAAAGTAAAACGTCAATTAAAATCAACATAGGGTCAGTTTGATAGTGATTTTCAAAAGTATTAATAGGGCTAAAAATAATTTTAATTGCATTGAGAACAAAAAAATATCATTAGTAAATTTTTAAAAACTTTTTTTAAATAGTAAAAAAACACTTGAAGTATTCTTTTAATAAACACTAAAAAATATTTTTAGGATAACTCGTTAAAGTTTTTGGATGTAATTAAAACATCAATTTATTTATCCTTAAAAATCAATTTATTTTATTTTAAATTTTTTGAAAAATATAATTTTTTTATAATTCAAATATTTCTAAAGTTTTAGTAATAATTTTTTTTAAAATTTCTATAATCATTAAATTTTTTTTAAAGTTTTATTAATATAAATATTTAATTGTTTATTTGTTAATTTAGAATTTTTGTAAATATTTGTTTTAGAAGCATATAAATAATAATTTTATGTTTTTATTAACACAAATGTTTATGTATGTTCATTTATTATTTCAAATATTTTAAAAAATATTTATAATTATAGAATTAATTATTTAATTTATTTATTAATACATATATTTAAACATCTTTATAAATTACTTCAAAAAATATTTTGTATATTTTTAAAAAATTGTATTATCATAAAAATAGTTATTTTAGTCTTTATTAATATAAATATTTATTCGTATTTATATATATTTGAAATTATTTATTTAAAATATCTTATTTTTATAATTATATGAGGAGAAGATGTCTTTCAAGGATCCCTCATCCGTAGACAATGACAAAACTTTAATACATAATTTCATCATATATTAAAACAAATAATATAAAAAACAAAAAAAATAATTCAGTAGAGATTAATGATAGAAATAATTTCGAGCTAAAAAACTAGGGAAAATCCCTAGCTAAATATATATTTTTTTGTGAAAATAATAATTTAAGGACTAATCACTTGTTATTAATATATAATTATAAAAATATTAATCCATATAATGATTTAGCAAGAGATTTTTTGTCGAGCTAATTAGTTAGGGAAAATCCATCTCTAAAGTCATTCCTAAATTTGCCGCTAATCATTGTGCAAAAATTTATGAAAATATGAGCTGGGGACATTTTTCCATCCAAAATTTTGGTCTCTAATCTATCACAAATTTGTTATTCAACACAAAATCAATATCTCTTGCTATTCCCTAGATAATCCCTCACAAATTAGCTTGGGATTATTTTCCGAGCTAAATCGTTGTAGCTAAAAAGATAATTTCTTATAGTGTAGAAAAAATTGATTAATAGATAGATAGATATATATATATAGAAAGATAAATAGATAGATAGATAGACAAATATATAGATAAACAAATAGATAGAAAAATAGATAGACAAATAGATAGATAGATAGACAGAGAGACACATATATAGCTAGAAAGATATAGAGATAGATAAATAGGCATATAGACATATAGACAGATAGTCAGATATATAAATATATAGATAAAAAGAAAGATAGATAGACAAATAGATTGATAGACAAATAGATAGATAGAGAGATAGATAGATATATAGAAAGATAGACAAATAGATAGATAGATAGATATACAAATAAATAGACATATAGAAAGAAAGATAGATAGACAGGTCGATAGATAGGAAAATTGAGAAATAGATAGATAGATAGATAGATAGATAGACATCTAGATAGATAGATAGACATCTAGATAGATAGATAGACATCTAGATAGATAGAAAGAACGAAAATAAATCAATAGATAGATAGATTGCTTGATTGACAAATAGATAGTTAGATAGATTAATTAATTGATTGATTAACAAATATACAGATAGATAGATAGATAGAAACATAGATAGTTAGATTAATAGATAGATTGATAGATAGAAAGATGGACAAATTGATAGCTAGAAAGATATATAAATAGCTAGACAGGCAGACATATAGATAGATAAATAGAATGATAGATAGATTGTTAGATTGATTAATAGATAGTTTCTTTGATTGATTGATTAATTGATTAATTAATTGATTGATAGATAGATAAATTAATGTATAGATAGATAGACATATTTATAGATAGATAAATTGATAGATAGACATATAGACTAATAGGCAAATAGACTGATAGATATATAGATAAATAGATAGATTGGTAGATAGATAGACAGATAAAGAGAGATAGATAGGTAGATTAATAGATTATTAGATAGAATGAATGACATATAGATAGATATACATATATGTAGATAGTATAATAGACAAATATATAGATAGAAACATAGTATGATAGACAAATAGACAAATAGATAGATATACTAATAGATAGATAAATAGATAGACAAATTGATAGATAGATCAATTCAAAGATATAAAGACAAATTGATAGCTATATAGATAAATATATAGATAGTTAAATAGACAGACAAACAGATAGATACATAGATAGATAGAAAGATAGATAGATTGGTAGATAGACAGATAGATAGATATAAGATAGATAGACAAATATATGAATAAAATGATAGATAGATATACATATAGATAGATAGAAGGAATGATAGAAAGAAAAGATAGATATATCTATATATAGACAAATAGATAGATAGACAAATAGATATATAGACAAATAAATAAATAGATTGATGAATAGGTAGTTTGATAGAAAGATAGATAGAGAGACAGACAGATAGAAAGATAGAATATAGATAAACAAATAGACAAATAGATAGATAGACCATTAGATAGAGAGAGAGAAAGAGATAGAAAGAAAGAAAAATAGACAAACACATAGATAGATAGATAGATAAAATAGAAAGAAAGAAACATAGAAAGATAGATAGACAGATAGAGAGAAAGAAAGATGGATATATCATATAGATATATAGACAAATAGATAGATAGATATAAAGAAAGTAAGATAGATAGATAGATAATTAGGCACATAAATAATTTAAAAGATAGATATTTATACAAATAGATAAATAATCAAATACATAGATAGACATATAGATAGAAATTAATAGATAGAAAGATAATTAGATATATATATAAATTATGTTAGATAGATAGATAGATATATAGATACACAGAAAGAAAAATAGATAGATATATAAAAAGATAATTAGATAAATAGATAGAAAGAAAAATAGATAGACAGAAAGATAGATAGATAGATAGATACACAGATAGATAGACAAACAAATATATATAAATTATGTTAGATAGATAGAAAAATTGATAGACTTATAGATAAATAGATAGTAAGATATATAGATAGATAGATAGATCCAAAAATAGATAGATATTAAGATAGATAGATATATAGATAGATAATTAGATATATATATATATATATAGACAGATAGATATATATATAAATACATAAATAGATATAAAGATAGATAGATAAATGGATCGATAGGTTGATTGATTGACAGAGAGATAACTATAAAGATAGATATATACATAGATAGATAAATAGATAGATAGACCATTAGATAGAGAGAGAGATAGAGAGAGAGAGAAATAGACAAACACATAGATATATAGATACATCTATAGAAAGAAAGACACATATATGATAGATAGACAGATAGAGAGAAAGAAAGATGGATAGATCATATAGATATATAGACAAATAGATAGATAGATAGATAAAGAGAAAGATAAATAGATAGATAGATACAAAGAAAGTAAGATAGATAGATAGATAATTAGGCAAATCAATAATTAAAAAGATAGATATTTATAAAGATAGATAAATAAACAAATACATAGATAGACATATAGATTGATAGAAATTAAAATAGATTGATATATAAAAAGATAATTAGATAAATAGATAGAAAGAAAAATAGATAGACAGAAAGATAGATATATAGATAGACAAACTGATATATATATATATATATATCTTACGTTAGATAGAAAAATTGATAGACTTATAGATAAATAGATAGTTAGATATATAGATAGATAGATAGATCCAAAAATAGATAGATATAAATATAGATAGATAATTAGATAGATATAGAGATAGACAGATAGATAGATATATAAATACATAAATAAATATAAAGATACATAGATAAATGGATTGAGAGGTTGATTGATTGACAGAGAGATAACTATAAAGATAGATAGATAGATAAATAGATAGATAGACCATTAGATAGAGAGAGAGAGATATAGAGATAGAGAGAAAAATAGACAAACACATAGATAGATAAATATAGAAAGAAAGAAACATAGAAAGATAGAGAGAAAGAAAGATAGATATATCATATAGATATATAGACAAATAGATAGATAGATAGATAGATAGATAAAGAGAAATATAAATAGATAGATAGATATATAGATAGATAGATACAAAGAAAGTAAGATAGATAGATAATTAGGCACATAAATAATTAAAAAGATAGATATATATATATATATATATATATATATATATAAAGATAGATAAATAAACAAATACATAGATAGACATATAGATAGATAGAAATTAAAATATATAGATATATAAAAAGATAATTAGAGAAATAGATAGAAAGAAAAATTGATAGACAGAAAGATAGATAGATAGACAGATAAATAGACAAATAGATATATATATATATATATATTATGTTAGATAGATAGGAAAATTGATAGACTTATAGATAAATAGATAGTTATATATATAGATAGATAGATAGATAGATCCATAAATAGATAGATATAAAGATAGATAAAAATATAGATAGATAATTGGATAGATATATAGATAGACAGATAGATAGATATATAAATACATAAATAGATATAAAGAAAGATAGATAAATGGATCGATAGGTTGATTGATTGACAGAGAGATAACTATAAAGATATATAGATAGATAGATAGATAAATAGATAGACCATTAGATCGAGAGAGAGATAGAGAGAGAAAAATAGACAAACACATAGATATATAGATAAATCTATTGAAAGAAAGAAACATATATGATAGAAAGACAGATAGAGAGAAAGAAAGATGGATAGATCATATAGATATATAGACAAATAGATAGATAGATAGATAGATAAAGAGAAAGATAAATAGATAGATAGATAAATAGATAGATAGATACAAAGAAAGTAAGATAGATAGATAGATAATTAGGCACATAAATAATTAAAAAGATAGATATATATATATATATAAAGATAGATAAATAAACAAATACATAGATAGACATATAGATAGATAGAAATTGAAATAGATAGATATATAAAAAGTTAATTAGATAAATTGATAGAAAGAAAAATAGATAGATAGAATGATAGATAGATAGATAGATAGACAGATAAATAGACAAATAGATATATATATATATTATGTTAGATAGATAGAAAAATTGATAGACTTATAGATAAATAGATAGTTAGATATATAGATAGATAGATAGATCCAAAAATAGATAGATATAAAGATAGATAAAAATATAGATAGATAATTGGATAGATATATAGATAGACAGATAGATAGATATATAAATACATAAATAGATATAAAGATAGATAGATAAATAGATTGATAGGTTGATTGATTGACAGAGAGATAACTATAAAGATATATAGATAGATAGATAAATAGATAGATAGATATACAGAGAGATTGGAATATATATATATATATATATATATATATATAGACATGTATATAAATAGATAGATAGATTAATTGATTGATTGATTGATAGATATATAGATAGATAGATAGTTATATAGATAATTTGCTTGATAGACAGATAAATAGATAAAGAGAGAATAAAAGGCAGAATGATAGATAGACATATTGATAGAGAGATAGACAAATAGAAAAGTAGACATCCGGATAGATAGATAGACTGATAGATAGATAGATAGGCAGACAGACAGATTGTTAGAAAGAAAGAAAGATAGATAGATTGACAGATTTAAAGTTAAATAGATAGATAGGTAGGTAGGTAGAGAGATAGATAAATAGACAGACACATATATAGATATATAGATAGAATGATAGACAAATAAATAGATTTATAGATAAATATATAGACAGATAGACAAATAGAATGATAGATAGACAAATAGATATATAGATAAATAGATAGACAGACAGATAGATAAATAAATAAATTGATTGATAGATAAATAGTCTAATAGACTAGTATACTTATAGATAGATAGATAGATATATAGATAGATAGACATATATACAGATAGACAGATATGATGATAGACAAAAATAGATAGATACGTTGATAGATAGATAGATTGATTGATTGATAAATAGACATATTGACAAAAAGACAAATAGATAGATAGAAAGATAGAGAGATAAACAAGTTGATTGATATATCAATAAATAGATAGATACATAGATAGATAGCCAAATAGATAGATAGAAAGTTAGATATTCTAAAAGAAAGAAAGAAAGAAAGATAGATAGATATATAGATAGACTGACAGATTGATTGATAGATATATAGAAAGATATATAGATATATAGATTGATAGATTGACCGATATAGACACATTGACATAAAGATAGATATTTAAACAAATACAAAAATAGATTGATAGACATATAGATAGTTAGATAAATAAACAGATAGACAGATAGTTAAGTAGACAGGTAAATATCTATCTATCATCAATCTGTCTATAAATAGATAGAAATATTGTTAAACATATTTATTTATCAATATTGATAAACAAATAGACAGGTAAGTCTATCAATTTGTCTATAAATTGATAAACAAGTAGACAAGTAGATAGATAGATTGAAATATTGATAGATAGACATATTTATTTAGATAGATAGATATACAAATAGAAAGAAAAATAGATAGTCAAATAGATAGACAAATATATAGACACATAGATAGACTTTTTTATATAGATAGATAGTCAAAAAAATAGAAAGGTTGCTAGAAAGATAGATAGGCATATTGAAAGATTGCTAGATATAAAGATAGATAGATAGACAGATAAATACAAATATATATATATATTGAAAAAAAGATAGCCTAATATATATAAAAATAGAAAGACAGATAGACAGATAGACATACACACAGACAAACAAATAAATAGATTGATATATAGACATGTAAATAGATAGATAGACACGCATATAGACAGACAGAAATAAAGACGAATAGATAGATAGATATATAGACAGATTGATAGATATAAAAATAGATTAATTAACTAATTGATATACATATTGAAAGAAAGATTGATAGATAGATAGATAAAAATATTTATAAATTGATAGATAGATTGATTGAGAGACAGATTGATAGACAGATAGATAGATAGATAAATTGATAGATAGACAAATATATCAACATATTATTAGAAAAATAGTTAGACAAATAGATATAAAGATAGATAAACAAATAAATAGATATAAAAATAGATATATAGATAGTCATATAGATAGATAGATAGATAGATATAAAGAGTGATATATACATAGATAGTTAGATAAACAGATAGATAGATAGATAAATAGAAATAAAAATACATAGATAATAAGATAGATAGATAGATAGACATATAGAAAGAAAGATATATAGATAGATAGATTGATTGATTGACATATAGAAAGAAAGAAATATATATATATATATATATATATATATAGATAGATAGACAGACATATAGATAGAAGATTAATAGATAGATTGATAAATAGATAGAAAGATAGAAAGATTGATGTACATATATATATAGACAGATAGATATATATATTAATGGATAGAATTATAGAGAGATAACTTGACAGATAGATAGACAGATATATACATATAAAGATATACCAATAAATAGATTGATAGATATATAGACAAAAAGCTAGATATATAGATAGATATACAAATATATATATATATATATATAGATAGAATTATAGCTAGATAGATAGATATACATTTAGATTGATAAATAGATATTCAATTAGATAGATATATAAATATATTGATAGATTGATAGGCAGTTAGATAGATAGGCAGATAGACAGATAGATAAACAAATAGAAATATAAATAGTTAGATAGATATATAAATAAATACATAGATAGATACATAGATATATAGATAACTTGATATATAGATAGATATACAGATAAAAAATTTGATAGATAAATTGGGAGAATATTAGATAGATTGATTGAAAGAAAGATAAATAGATTGATAGATTGATAGCGAAATTTATAGAAAAATTGATAGATACATTGATAAATTGATTAATAAATAGATAGATAGATTGATTGACAGATAGATTGATAGATTAATTTTAGATTTTTATATAGATAGATAAATGATAGATATAGAAAAAGATAGAATGATAGATAGAAAAATAGATCGATATATTATTTGCCAGATAGATAGACCAAAAGATATACAGATATATAGAAATATAGATTGTCAGATATATAGATAGAAAGACAAATAGATATATATACATATAGAAGATAGATAGTGAGACAAATTGATAGACAAATAAATAGACAAATAGATAGATCAAAAGATAGATAGATAAATAACAATTTAGATAGAAAGATAGATAAATATACAGATACACAGACAGATAGATGGATAGACAGATTGATAGATAAATAGAAAGAAAGAAAGAAAGATAGATAGATAGATAGAGAAATAGGAAGGTAAATTAATAGATACATAAATATACATTTAGATTGAAAGATAGATAGAAATATAGATACACAAATAGATATACAGATAGATAGAAAGATAAATACATACATAGATAAACATATAGATAGACAGATAGATTTAAAGATAGATAGGTAGACAGATAGAAAGATAGACAGAAAGAAAGAAGGATAGATAAATAGATAGTTAGTTAGTTAGATAGATAGATAGATAATTAGATGGAAAAATAGTTAGACAACTAGATAGATGGGCATAAAGATAGACAAATAGACTGATAGATAAATAAATAGATAGATAAATAGAAAGATAAATAGACTGATAGAAAGAAATACAAATAGATAGTTAGATAGATAGAAAGATAGTCTGATAGATAGATAGATAAATAAATATATAGATAGAAATATAGACATATAGATAAATAGATAGATAGATAGACAGATAGATAGACAAATATATATAGATATATATATATATAGATAAATAGATAGAGAGATAGATAAATAGATAGATAGTTATATAGATAAATAGATAGATAGACAAATAGATAGATAAATTAATTGAAAAATAGATAGATAGATAGTTTGATAGATTGAAAGATAGCTTGAATGATTGCTAGAAAGATAGATAGGCAGATTGACATGCAAATATATTACACATAGAAAGGAAGAATGAAAGATATATAGATAAATAAATAGATAGATAAATAGATAGATAGATAAATAGATAGATTTATTGATAGATTGATTGATATATTGATTGATAGATAGATTGATAGATAGATAAACATTTTGATAGATAGATTTATAGACCGAAAGATTGATAGACTCATAGATAGATATATCAATAGTTTATTAGATAGAAAAATAGACAGATAGATATTATATAGATAGATAGAGAATTCGATAGATATATTGATTGATAGATAGTTAGATACATTGATAGATATAGAGAGAGAGATAGAAAGATAGATAGATAGATAGATAGATATAAAGATATATTGATCGATAGATTTAAAAATAGGTTGATAAATAGATTAATTGACATATCTATATATAGATTGATAGACTATTAGATAGATAGATTGATAAATAGATTAATATATAGATAGATAGACTTATTAATAGATTGATATATAGAAAAATAGATAGATAGATAGATAGATAGAAATTTCTATAGATTATTAGTCAAATATATAGATAATTTGATAGATAGATAGACTAATAAATATACACATAGATAGACAAAATGATTGTCTAATAGATAGACAAAATAGATAGATATATATATAAATAGATAGATTGATAGATAGATAGATAGAGAGATATACATATAGATAGACACACACACACAAACACATATATACAGATAGAGAGACTGATTGATAGACAGATAGATAGATAGACATACACACATATATACAGATAGCCAGTCAGATAGATTGACAGATACATAGATACAAAGACAGACATATTTAAAGATAGATATATCGATAGATAGATAAATAGACAGATAAATAGGAAGATTGATAGATAGAAAGACAGAGAGTTAGATAGATAGATAGTTAGTTAGATAGATAGTTAGTTAGATAGATAGTTAGTTAGATCGATAGATAGTTAGTTAGATAGATAGTTAGTTAGATCGATAGATAGTTAGTTAGATAGATACACTACAAAAAAATGTCAATTTAGCTATAAAGTTTATCTAGGGATCATTCTCTAGCTAAATTGTGAGGTATTAGCTAGAGAATAATAAGTGATTTTTGATTTTGTATTGAAACAAAATTTAGAGATGGATTAGCGATGGAATTTCACTTTTGAAAATATTTCCTCACTATTTTATTCGTAAATTTCTGTGCAACAAAAAGCCGTAAATTTAGCGAATAGACTTGCCGACGTAATTTTCTTAGCTAATTAGATCCAGAAATAATCTATCGCTATTTTTTTTGTAAATTTCCATGCAATGAAAAGCGACAAATATAGCAACAGATTTAGAAAGGAAATATCTCTAGCTATTTACATCTAGAATATAACTATGGATTTACAAACAGAATTTCCCTAGCTAATTACATCCTTGATATAGTGATGTATTCTGTGATGGATTTTTTTGGCTAATTACATATTTGGTATAGCGACAGAGTTAGCAACATATTTTTCTAGCTAATTATAACTGGGATATACCGATAGATTTAGCGAGGTAATTTATCTTGTTAATTAGATCTAGAATATAGTGACGGATTTAGTGATGAAAATTTCCTAGCCAATTACATCCTTGATATAACAATATATTTCATGATGAAATTTCTCTAGCTAATTAGTTCAAGACAAAATCCGTTCCAAAATAATTATCTGAATTTATTTTTTTACAATTATATAAAAAATTCGAAGCGACTATTCCTTAAATTTTTACTTTCTCAAAATATATGCATTTAGCTGAGGATTTTTGCCCTACTATTTAGGCTAGTGATAATTTCCGTTGCTAATTTATAATAATTCAATATATTTTAAAATTATTTATTTTAATATTTTATTTAATTTTTTATATTAAAAGTATTTCATGGTCTATAGATGATCTATCGTTGAAACACATAATCTCCTCATATAATTATAAAAATATGATATTATAAATAAAAATGTCATAATTATATATATACAAATAAAATTTATAGTTGATAAGTCAAATTATTCTTTTTTTGATTATAAATTAATTAAAATATTATAAAAAATATTTTTCTGAAATTTTTAATTATGATATTTAAACATCTATATTAAAAAAATAATATAATTTATTATTTATATATAAATATTTTGAAAATATTTTAATTAAATAAATTACCATAAATAATAATTACTACTGATAAAAAGCTAAAAGAAACAATTATTTGATTAAATAAAAAAATTTATAAAATTAATTGAAGTAATGAATAAACAAGTAAATATTAATATTATTCCTATATTTATAAAATATTATAATGATTAATAAAATCTTTTAAAGAAAATAATGACTAAAATATTTAAAAATTTTGAATAATAATAAAAAATTTCAAATTAAAAAAAATTCAAATATTTTATAAAATTAAAAAGAAAATAAATTGAATTTTAAAATTAATGCCCAGATATTTTAATAACATCAAAAAAATTTTGATTATTTAAAAAATAAATATCTAAGTGTGGTTATTAAATAAATACTTCAAAGATTCAAATTTATAATGACTAAAAGATTCAAAATTTATGCCTTTATAATTATTTCATATTATATTAATACAAAATAAATTGAATTCTTAAAAACTTATAACCATTATATATATATATATATAAGAATTACTTTATTATTATTTTATTATATTTATTTATGAAATAATATCATTTATGGTTAAATAAAAATCTATTTCATTTTTTTTATTTAAATTATTTATTTTTTATAATTTTAGTTTACTTTTATATTTCTTTATCTTTTTTTTCTATATATTTGCTTCAAATTTTTGTTTTTATATTTTCTGTGAAAAAATAATGCTAAGGCATTAAGCACTAAAAATTTGTTCTATCTTTCAATGACGACGAGAGGAGAAGCAAAACAGGACTACGAGAGCAACCTACAACAAATATTATAACAAACATTGTATTTAATTTTTTCTAATAAACATTTTTCTTTCTAATATTTATATAATTATTATATCAGAAAAGCCTATATATGTTTTACAATTAAATTATGGAAATTTAAAAATTATTAATAAAATATAATAAAATAGAATTGATGAAAGTTATTTTAAAAATAATCCTATATTAGTATTTTTGAGTCAATTAAAAATAACAAATTTCAAAAATCTGGGTTTTGGTCGCGTGCTGTAATTACAAAAATTTCCAAACATTATCATATTTTTGATTAATGGCATAAAATATCAGAATAATGTTACAATATTTTTAAGTTAATGTTTTTTTAAAAATTAATAATGCTGATTACTAATCATATAATAAATTAATTTGTTTCAATTTTTTGAATTAGTTTCATGATTTAACCACAAAAAATTCGAAAGGTTCAATTAAAAATTTAATATTTAATTATTTTATCAATATATTTATTATTGAAAAACATAAATATAATTTAATCAATATATATTTAAATTAAATTTTATTGACAAACATAAATAAAATGATTAAATGTATTTGTTGGAAGAGACATAAGAGCTCATGATTTTGTGACTATCAATATTTAGTGAGGGAAGTTTCAAGTTGACTCGGAGAGGCAAGGAGAAGAGGATGAGCACATCTTAGAATTGTGCTGCCACAAGCTATGGCAAATAGCCGATCAGAAGTTTTACGAGGACATCACAGGTCATGTTCATACGGGCGTAGTTTGGTTTTTACAGAATATTTGGGTTTTATTATTTTTTAATTTTCCACCAATTTTTTTTCTTTTTTCTTCTATTTTTATATAATTATATGATTTTGACTCTACACCATTAATAAAATAATAAATGGTTGGTGTAAACTTTGTTTTTTTACTGTTTAATTTTTTATAGTTTTATTGATTTCAAATACTAAATGTTTGCATATTGTTTTTTGCACCAGTTTCTTAAGAAAAATAAATATGCTTAATGTTTTCTGCTTCTGTAACTTGGGAAAAAACAAATCCTAATGTTTATGGGTTCTATTTTTATTGTCTTTGAATATGATTTCAATATAGAAAGATATCCAATTAAATAATGGTAATTGATAAGTTAATACTTTTTTGGTAAGTTACTTGTGCCATAGATGTGTGAGAAACAATCAAAGGTGTAAATATCATTAGTAGAGGCAGAATATTGGTCCGAGTTTGCATTTACCTATGAAATCACTTGGTTGAGATACTTGTTGAAGGATTGACAAGTTTCTCATTTGGAAGTAGCAAATTTATTTTGTGACGGTCACATAACCTTGCACATTGCTACCAACTTTGTTTTCCATGAGCATAAGAAATATATTGAATTAGATTGTCACATAATCAATTAGAAAATTCAAATTGGAAAAGTCAAAACATCTTATATGTAACCATGAAAGCAAATCACAAATTTATTAACTGGGCAATTATAAGCCCTAGTTATTCACATGCACCTTAGCTTGTTGGGAGTTATTGACAAACATATTTCAACATGAAGAGAAGTATTAAAGTAAAAAAAATATGCATTCAATTAGTATTCACATTTAATTAATATTCAAATTAGTTATAGGAGTGATTTGTATATCAAACATTCAACTGTGATTTAGGCTAGAGTAATTTTAGGATTGTGACTTTTTCATGACTTTATGTATAACTAAAATAGCTTTTTTTGCACTTGTATACAATAGGTATCCTTATATAATTCAATAATTTAAATACATAATAGCTCTTTTACATGATTACTAGTGTGGCTTGGGCTTTTGTTGGTGATCAAATTAAGCTCGTGCATGATTTAATGACATTCATATTATAAACCAGAGATAAGTAGTATTCATGATTATCACAATGTTTGGTAGGTAGAAGAGAATGATTAGTGAAATTTTTTTTATATGATGTTACATTATTTTTCTTCAATGAAGCATTATGTTTTTCCATATTATTCAGAAACTTTAAAATTTGTTCAATGATTTTTTTTTTTGAAAATATTAGATTATATTTATAACTAATAAATATTTAGAGCGCATTTTTATAATAATATTAGTTAAAATTTTTCATAATTTAATTAGGGTTAATGACACTAAAATTTGTTTGATGTTATAAATATCATTGATGTAAGTATTGGATATGTTGTATGTTTTGGATATTTATATTGGGAGGCACAATGTTTTTTAATAAAAATCTATAAATTTCGTGGAAATATATTATCAATATTTCTATTGTGTTTCATTGTTCCTAATGTTATTGATAAATTATCAATGTTTTTTGTGTTCTAAGATTTTTGATACATGTTGATTGAAAATTGGAGAATACTCATCAATATTTTTTTTAGTGTTCACTATTTGATACAATTAATTAAATATTATTGATGGATTTTTTATGCATTTAATGATATTTTAATATTTATTTGAAAATATGTTATATCATGGTTTGATAATTTTGAATGATTTTCACAATATTTTATAATGATGTTTAACATCATTATTAGTTACTTCTATACTATCCTATTAACATGATATTTGATAATGTTAATTAACATTTAATGATGCTTGCTTTTTTTATGATCATTATATTATATTTTAATAAAAATACATTTAGAATATTACTTTTATTTTTTCTAGGTATGTTTTTTTAAAACATGAAAAGACATCTAAAATATATCAAATTATATTCCATGTAGAATATATCAAAATTATGTGGCAGACTATTAACATTTTAATTTTTCTCAATCATAATTTTTTTAATTATCAAATTATGCCATATCATTTTTTTAACTATTTGATTTATGAGATGCATATCTTGAAACACGTAGCATGAAATTAAATTGCTTCAAATGTTTTGATATTTCCTTCAAAAACTACTTAAACAAACTACATGTATTTAAATATATTTAAATATCAATAATTTTTATAAATTATATACAACATATATTTAATATACATTTATATATATAAATATATAAAAATGTATTTTACTATATCTATACCTATACATAACTATATGTATAAATATATAAAATTAAATGAAAAAAATATATACCTACATGTATAAATATAAGTTTAACTAAATGTGTAACTAAATGTATAACCACATGTAACTATATTTATAATTACATGTATAACAACATACAACATTATGTTTAAATATATGTGTATAACTATATATAAATATTTGTATAACTATATAAAACTTTATATAATTAAATATAACTATATTTGTAACTATCTATACATATATGTAAATCTATATATTTGTAAATATATTTAAATATCAATAATTTTTATATATTATTTACAACATATATTTAATATACATTTTTATATATTAATATATAAAAATGTATTTTACTATATCTATGCCTATACATAACTATATGTATAAATATTAAAATTAAATGAAAATATATATATACATACATGTATAAATATAAGTTTAACTAAATGTGTAACTATATGTATAACATGTAACTAGTTTTATAATTACACGTATAACAACATAGAATATTATGTTTAACTATATATAAATATTTTTATAACTATATAAAACTATATATAATTAAATATAACTATATTTATAACTATTTATACATATATGTAAATTTATATATTTGTTTATAACTTTATATACATTTATGTATAACTACATATACCTACTTGTATGAATATATATATATATATCTATCTATATCTATATGTTTAACTATATATAACTATTTTAACTGCATATACTAGATGTTTTAATAAACTAATTATAAAATATACATAAAAAACACAATTTCTCATATTTTTGAAAATTAAAATTTGGAAAAGAAAATTCTCTCTCTTATAATTTTCTGTCTATAAACAAAATTTAAAATTCAAGTTCATGATAGTTTATATTGGAAATATATTTTTTTCTTTAGTACATATAGTCAAAAAAACACAATTGGTGTTAGTATATAAAAACCACTAAGGTTTTGAGGATAGTTTACGTGTGTGTGTGTGTGTGTGTGTTTTAGATTGATAGATAGATATAAATTTATAATAATATTTCTTTTTATAAAAAAACACAATCATTACATAACATAAAAGTATTCTTAAATATATATGATTAAAATATTTTAACTTAAATTCTCTTCTCTTATATCATCATTATTTTTATCTAGTATATTAGTAGTTAGAAAGTTTTTACTATCAAATGATTGATTTCATATTAAATAAATATGAAATCATCACAATTTATATGAATTTTTATCTATAATAATTCTGTCAAACTCAACTTACTCATATTTTTATATGTTCTGGCTAAATGATATTTAAGATTAAGAAAATCATTAAAAAAAAGGCCTCAAAATTCCTAAGAAACCCCAAATGTGAGTTAACTTGAAAACAATCTCTTTAGCCTCACTTAGATTGCCACGACGAAAATAATATTTAAAGAAACTATATCACTCAATTACTAATTTGTGGTAATGATGAATTACAGTTATATTTTTTTTGAATACTATAATGGCCTAGAAAGACATTAGATAACACAATTTATTTTCTTACTTTTAAAGAAACATTTGAACAAAATTCATACCCCCTACAACACTAATGATAAATGATGTGATTAAATAATTGATAAAAAATACAATTAGAAAAAAATAAAAGAAGATATCAATATGATTAAGTAATTTGTAATCATAATTGATTCATCCTAAAATGTCTTATAAAAAAAGGTTTAAAGTTATCTTAATTGAATATTTTTTATAATCTATAAATTTTCAATATGAAAATAATATGACTACATAAAATACATATAAATCACTTTATGTTTTTTCAAGAAAAATACAAATTCTCACAATGTATATTATATAATAATATAATTTTTAAAAATATTTATTTTATATTTTTAGTGAATATCAATCATTTTTAAAAAATAAAGTATAAATATATAAAAATTATTTTTTTCCTTATGAGATATGAATTATGTAATGCGATAATACTTATTTATAAAAATAATTAACAAAATAATAATAGTCATCTTACATAATAATATTATATAATATTCTAGATAATCTATATAAAATATATTTCTAATAATACTTTCTTGACATACTATAAAAACACTAGCATATTTTCTTAAGTGTACCTCTTTATTAATATAAATAATCTATTATATGCTTGATTTCATAAATTTTAAATTTATCAAAATAAAAAAATTAAACTGATAGTGAATAAAAAAAGATTAATGAAAACTAAGCATCTAATTTATCCTCTGATATGACAAAAATAGGGATAGACAACATGACCAATTCTTAGAAAAGTCATCCACAAAGTTATTTAAATCCTACAACAATATCTAAAAAAACATGGTTAACTCTGAAATTAAAATTAAGTTATTTAGCATGATAACTCAAAATAATAAGATTAACAATAATGTTATAACACATTGTAGATCATATAATATTAGCATAAGCTAGTATGGCATCAGCTACTATAAAAAAAGATTTAAGAAAAATAGAAATTTACCAAAAAAAAATTGTTAACTCATAGATCAACAAGGCAAAAGTTAATAATTAAATTTGAAAAAAATTATTAAGAAACTTTAACCTCGGGAGAAGATGAAGAACGTGACAAACATAGAGAATGTTTTAAAATACATCACTCAAGAAATTTATAGTATTTGTTGGCACATTATGGCCACAACCATTTGATTATACAAGCTAGTGTCTTAAGGCGTGCCCAAGGCACACATGGTCGTTGGGTGCTAACATGGCCCAAAGGCCCACTTTTCCCAGCCAAACATGTTGGGTAGGACATGGTCAGGTTGCCCACAACCTATGCCACCTCACCTTGGTTTGTTGGCAAGTTCCTGGTACTAACACTAATTGACTAGTAGCTAGCCAATGCCCAATGACCTATGGACACAACCACTAAATTATATTGGCTAGGCCAACCCATCAACTAGTGCCCAGTGGCCACTGGGCATCAGGCTAGGGGCCATAGACTCTAACTTTGTCATATAAATTTTTTTTAAATATAATTTTAATTTTTAACAATTTAAAGATTAAAAATAAACTATATTATATTGTTAATGAAAATGAATAAGAGTCAACCCAAAAAAATATATCTATTTCGTGATTTTGATTTTGATCTTATCACAATATCACAGATAATAATAAATTAGAAAATAAAGTAAAAAACACAATAATCAACAGTAGTCAACAATAATAACATGTGAGTCTTGTAATATCCAAGATAAGTTTGTATGGTTCGGATTGTCACATCACAAATTTTTGTCAAAATCTCGATACCCTCGATGTCATGTGAGTCATCATCGACTAGTAATTTTTTCACTTGATCCTAAAGACTAATTAATGAATCTTCACACTCTTTTAAGCATGAGAATATTTTTATGATATATGATCACAATATCAATCTCTTATTTGAAATAATATAAATAATCACAAAAAAATAAACTCAATAATATGAAAGATACCAAAAAGATTAGTAATCACATATAATCTTAGATAATATGAGATAGATGAATTTGTATGATTTTTAGTAATTTTATGAAGAGAAGAGAGAGATAATGCATCTCTTCGAGTTTGATTTTTGTGGTGGGAGGGGGACAGCATTTAAAGTGATTGCCTCCTATCAGGAGCGCTTGTAGTAATTCATGCCTTTATGTCTTTCACAAATGAGCATGCCTCCCCCCAAGTGAGGCACTATGGTAAGGGCATTGTGGTGCCTGCACATATTGAGTGCCTAAGGCACACCTGCTCTTAAGGCATGACTAAGGAGCACCTAGTTGCTGGGTGCTAACATAGCCCAAAAACCCATTTTTCTCAGCCTGGTGTGTTGGGTTGGCCACTACTTGTGCGCCCTCACTCTAGCTAGTTGGCTGGCTTCTGGCTACTCAATGCTAACACTAGCTTATTGGCAGCAAGCCAGTGCCCAATGGCATGTGGCCACTACCACTAAACTATACTATCCAGGCCAACCCATTAGCCAATGCCTAGCAGCCACCAGGCATTAGGTGGGAAGTCGTAGGCATTAACTTTGTCATATAATGTTAGTTTCTAAAATAGAATTTTAATTTTTAAAATAAAAATAAATAAAATAAATTAAAATAAATTAAAATAAATAAAAATAATAACTCTATAAAAAATATATCTATTTCATGATTTTGATTTCATCATGATATCACAAATAATAATAAATTAGAAAACTAAGTAAAAATCATGACAATCAATAGTAATTAGCAATAATAACATGTCAGTCTTCTAATATCCACAATATATTTGTATGGTTCATATCGTCATATCTCAAACTTATAGTCAAACCTCGATATCATTGATGTCGTGTGAGTCATCATTCACTAGCAATTATTTCACTTAATCCTAAAAACTTATTTTTGGATCCTCTCAGTCTTTTAAGCATAAGAATACTTTTATCATATATGGTCACAATATCAGTCTCTTATCTAAAATAATATTCATAATCTCAGAATAAATAGGATCCGATATTATGTTAGATATCAGATGAGTTAGTAGATCACATATAATCTTAGATAATATAAGATTGATGGATTTATATTATTTTCACTAATTTAATATATCTAAATTCTTAATATAATCATATGATAAAATAGAGTAATAAGTAACATCTAAGTACCGAGATATCTCTCTCTTATTCGATGAACCATCACATCATTTAGCTTTATCCAACAAAATGAAAGAATTATTGTATTCAAATAATTTGTTCATATCTATACTCAAAAACTAACTAAAAGACTCATTAAAACTATAATACTTAGTGTCATAATATTTAAACATATTATCTAATTGTTCATGAATCCTATAATATGTTTATTCTATTTTATTCATGCATGTGAATAAATATTTTAATATGTTTTATAGCTCTTCCATCTTAACCTTATTATCCATAGATGCAATCAAATAATAAAAACTAAACATTCATAATGTATATCTTCTTTTATTTGTTAAATGTATAACTAATATTACATATACACTTAAATACAATACATATAGTAAGAGTGTACATAAGTTAAGACATATTTATCATATCATAAAAATCTTTAAGAATTTCAAAAACTAAATTTGTATCATATAATCTAAATTATTAATAATAATTTTATTAATTTTACTATTGATGTTGTTTAATGTCAAGTGTTGATAGCCAACACTTGAATTCAACATGAACTATGTATAATACTAATGGAGTCTAACATTAATTGGAAATTTTTTCTTTTTTAAGCCTACTTACGAACATAAAATGTAAAAATCTTATTGTCTGCTAAGTATCTTAATATATTTAACTTTTGTAAATTTTTTATATTTTCAAATATGAATAAAACAATTTTTATTCATACTTGCACTATTAGATTAATTATATGATACATATATCTAACATAAAAAATTGTATCTAATGATACATCTCTAATAATTCTCACAAACATATTAATCACAACACTTATATTTGAAACATTACCAAATATAATACTAAAAATTTTATTTTATTTTATTTTTATTTTTTTTTTTGAAAATGTTGTTTATTAATTTTAGCCCTCTCTTTCAGCGGAGGAATACCATTTGTACAAACTATATCTACCCTTCCCCTCTTACACCCTTTCCTATCCTCTTTTTAAACTTTTCAACTACGATCAAACAATAAACATAAGCTTAACTAAAGCAAAAGACTACAGGGCTATTTATATTCTTCTTTCCTTATTTCCAATTGGTAAATAAATCTGTTTTTGGGAGAACAGATTTTGATGTTAATTCCCCTTGTTGCTTTTTCTTTTGATTGGAGTGTTGTGTTCCTCTTTGAGCTTTAGGATTTTCCATTCTTGTCCCGCAACTTTACTCCAAGGTTGTCTTCTATTTTCTATTACAGCATCTTTACTCCATTCCTGTCCCGCAAGTTAGACAAACTCCAAGGTTGTCTTCTATATTCAAAAATTTTATTTTGAATATCATATTCTTTAAAGATCTTTGAAAAACTTTCATATATAGAGAGTCATAATGAGGATAAACAATCTCATGAAATTATAATTTTTTTTATTTAATTTTTCTACTTTAAATCAATGTAGTGGGTGAAAACTTATGTGAATACATCATCACAACTAATCTAAATGTTGAAAGTCAAAAAAATCACTTCATTGCTTCTTAAGTTCATTAATTACTAATTATTATGTTATTCCTACTAATTTACCTAGAAAATCTATGATAAATAAATTAAAAGTAAGTTTGCATAATATGTATTTTATCAAGTCTTTCCTTCCAAACTCATTGTCATAAATGAAGTCAATAAACCTTAAGTTGATACAACTTCAAAATTTTACCACTCAATTAAGGTTGTCTAAGATCTAATGCACCATATTTTTAGTGTATTAATTGGCATATCTTTATAGTGGTCAATGCCACCAACAGTCCCTCCTACATATATATATATATATATATATATATATATATCTTTCATAATATATATTATATTGAATCTTCTTCGATATCTTTAATATATTATAAAATTATGTTAAAATGTGTGTATACTACTGAAGTTAGCTTATTTTTAAGTTTTTTAGTCACATGACTCAATGTCATAAAAGAAAACTTTGTTTCGACCTCAAACATTTCTATCAAGTTACAACTATTATTTATATATAAGTCTAATTCATTTTTATAATATTTATTATTTATTATTTTTTAATTTAAGAGACTAAAGCATGAGAAGAAGAATAGTATTTTTCTGATCTTTTACTTTTTTTTGTTAATTTATTTATTTATATAAAAATTATTAAATAAAATATATGCAATGTAATATGTATCTTTATTTTATGTGGGTAACATGTATTTTTTTACCTCTGCATCATATTCTCATGCTTCAAAGTCATAGCTCATCATAAAAATAACTCTGACATTCCGATAAATTAAAATTATAATTAAAAAAAAATTATGGGCACAAACATGATACTATGATGCTTTTATAATTTAAATGAAGAGCCAGAAGAAGAGGGGAGAGAAGATGTAATTAAAAATAAATTATGAAAAATAAAATATATCAAAATATTATTTATAGATAAAATAACATTATATCTATAAATAATATTTTATCCATTTAACAACCATATATCGAATTTTTCCCATTAAACCATTGGATTCGGTTGTAATCCAATAGATAAAATAATTAGATTTTTTTTTTATTTTGGCAAACAGCACAGCAACAAGTGTTTTCCAATCAGAAAATAGCAACCATTTTAAAATGAATGCTTTTTTCAGATGTGGTCGTGACACATTTCATGTCAATGTGCATACCTCATGGGCCATACCTGATACAACATAAGGCTCGTGTGTTCCCATAGGAGTAGTGGCATAGGCTAGCACGAGTGAGGCCCAGACATTATTTTGAACCAAGCCATGTCAACCCTGATATGTCTAAATTGTGTCATGTCATGGGTCGTGCTCAAGCCACCCATCACAATTGACACCCCTAATTTTATTGTATAAGATTGCATAAGTGCCTAATCAACTCAAACTAGTGTATAGGATACAAAATATTAGTAAGCTTTTGTAGCTAATATGTCTCATATTCTATAATCAAAAAATCCTTAAGAAAATAATAAAGTATTCTCAATTTAACTAGTGATAAATACTCAAGCTAGGAATGCATAAGTAATAAATTCAAAATACTCATATATATATAAAGAGAGATCTTATTGTTAAAGAAAGAATATATAATTCATCCTACTTAATCTCAAATAGAATATTCCTCAGAGTCTGCCAATTATTCAAATAAATAATAATAGAAATAATAATAAAGCTATAATTTAATTATCTAAAAAGATAACTCACATTAAATAAACTAATAGGACAATCTAAAATAAATATGATACGAAGAAGTAATAAAGATTAAAGTGAATAATAGCATAATCAATAACTTTTAAATATTTTTCAATTGGCAATAATAATATTTTCAAAATAAAAAAAGAATATAAAAAATAAAATATAATTGCCAATGATATAAATATTTACTCTTGTGTTGATAATCAATAAATATGAAATGAGAGTACAAATAAAATAATCATTGATACTTATAAGAAAAGAATAATTTATAATTATCTTAGAGAAAATTTTGTATACTCATTCTTAGTAAGTGTTGTGATGAATTAACACTATGAAGACCCCTAGATAGAGATATTCGCTTGCTAAATCTGTAGTTAAAATATGGATTTTATTAGCTAGTGAAAATCCATCGCTAAATCCAACGCTAAATCAAGGATTTTATTAGCAAAGAAAAATCCATTGCTAAATCAAAGATTTTATTAGCAAAGGAAAATTCATCACTAAATCAAGAAATTTATTAGCAAAGGAAAATCTGTCGCTAAATCAAGAATTTTATTAGCAAGGGAATATCCATCGCTAATTCCATCACTAAATTATAAATTTTATTAGCAAGGGAAAATCCGTCGCTAAATCCATCGCTAAATCATGGATTTAATTAGCAAGGAAAAATTCATCACTAAATCCATCGCTAAATCATGGATTATATTAGCGAGGGAAAATCCATCAATAATTATGTTGCTACAAATTAGCTAGGGAAAATCCATCACTAATTTCATGCTTTTATTAGCGAGGGATATTTCATCATAATATCTGTCGCTAAATTCCCCATTTTTTGAGTGGAAGTTATGAAAATTTTTCGTCGCTAAATCCGTCGCAAAAATCCCCACTTTTTGAGCGGATTTTACGAAAATTTTCTGTCTTTAATCTGTTGCTAAATCTATCTATCTATATGTTTATATGTCTATCTATCAAGCTATCTATCTATCTATCTATTTAATGGTTTATATATCTACCTATATATCTAACCATCTAACAATCTATCGATCTGTATATTTGTCTATCTAACTATCTATCTATCTATCTACCAATCTAACTATTTTCCTATCTATATATTTATCTATCTATCTAATACACATTTATATCTATCTATCTATCTATATATTTTTTATTTAATAATTTTTCTATCTATCTATTTTCATGCTTATATATCTATCTGTCAATTTGTCTCTGTCTATATGTCTATCTTTGTATCTATCTTCCATTTTGCTTATCTATCTACTTGTTAATCTGTCTCTCTAACTATCTATCTGATAATCTCTATATCTAATTTTCAGACTATCTATCTATTGCATATCTTTCTATATACCTATATGTCTATCTATCTATTTGTCTATCAATCTATCATTTTATATGTATATCTGTCAATCTATCTCTCTATCGGGTTATCTTTCTATATATCTTTTTGAATAACTCTTTATCTCTCTATCTATCTATCTTTATATATATATATATATATATATATATATATATATGTCTATCATACTATATGACTATCTATCTATTTTTCTATCCATCTATCTGTCTATTAATATATTTGCCTATCTTTTTAACTATCTATCTTTATATTTGTCCATTTGTTTATATGACTATTTGTCTATCTATCTGTCTATTTGTCTATTATCTATTTGTCTAATTAGCTTTTAGTATATCTTTCTATTTTACTTAATATCTAACTATCTTTCTTTAAATATGTGTATCTGGCTATATATCTATCTATCTATCTGTATTTCTATCTATTTATAATCTATGCGTCTACCAGTCTATTAGTCTATTAGTCTATTAGGTTATCTATCTATCTATCTCACTATTTATTATACTAAATATCTATCAGTATATATGTTTATTTGTCTATATTTCTGTCTATATATTTATCTACATATTTGTTTATATATCTATCTGTCTAATTGACTAACTATCTTTCTATCAATCAATCTACATATCTATCTAATTGTATATCTATATATCTATATCTATCAATATGTCTATCTGTATATCTATCTATATGTATATATATCAATCTTTCTATATGTCTATCTCATATTTGTGGTGGACACCAATGACAGAGATTGAGTAGTTGAAGCTAGAGATGAGTTGCATAGGATTCTAAACAAGGAAAAGCTTCGAGATGCAGTTTTGCTGGTGTTTGCCAATAAGCAAGATTTTCCCAATGTGATGAATTTAGCTGAAATTACTGACAAGCTAGGACTTCACTCCCTTCTCCAACGCTATTAGTACATTGAGAGCACCTGTGCTACCTCTAGTGAGGGCCTCTACAAGGGTCTTGATTGGCTTTCCAATTACATTGCAAGAAAATCATAAATAATTTTAGCAGGATGAGGCAAGCTATGTTGACATATATTGATGTGGATCTAATCTTTGCCTATTTTGGTTGAGTTGTGTTCTTTTATGTGGATGACATCATCTGTTTCTAGGGGGATTCAAATTGTAATTATATTTATGTATTGCATGCCTGAAATACAAGACAACATTTACTTTGCTCTGATTTGTTGTAAGCTGAACTTGTTTGTTTTTAATTTTGTCTTTTTGTCATTGAATCCAAAAGGTATATGAACATATAACTACAAATAATTGTCTTTGACTATATGTATTACTATAAAAGCTTTATACATAACTTTATTTAAATATATAATTTACAACTTATATTTAATATACATTGTATATATTAGTATTCAAAAATATATTTTACTATATCTATACCTATACATAACTATATGTATAGATATATAAAATTATATCAATAAATTAATAAACCTACATGTATAAATATAAGTATAACTACATGTGAAACTATATTTATAATACATGTAACAATATTTATAATTACATGTATAATAACATACAACATTATATTTAACTATATGTGTATCTATATATAAATATTTGTATAACTATATATAAATAATTGTATAACAATATAACACTCTATATAATTAAATATAACAATATTTGCAACTATGTATACATATATGTAAATCTATATATTTATTTATAACTTAATATATTTATGTATAACTATTTGTATGAATATATCTATATATAACTATATGTTTAACTATATAAAAATATTTATAGCTATATATACTATATGTTTAATAACATATAACTATAAATAATTGTATCTTATTATATGTATTACTATAAAGGCTTTAGACATAACTATATTTAAATATATAATTTACAACTTAAATTTAATACACATTTGTATATATTATCATTCAAAAATAAATTTTACTATATCTTACTTATACATAACTATATGTATAGATATATAAAATTATATTAATAAATATATATACCTACATGTATAAATATAAGTTTAACTATACATGTAACTATATGTGTAACCACATGCAACTTTAATTATAATTACATGTATAACAACATACAACATTATGTTTAATTATATGTGTATAACAATATATAAATATCTGTAAAACTAAATACAACTTTATATAATTAAATATAACTATTTTTTTAACTATTTATATAGATATGTTTTCATATATGTAAATCTATATATTTGGTTATAACATCGTATATTTTTATGTATAACTAAATATAACTACTATTATGAATATATATATATATATATATATATAACTAAATGTTTAATGATATATAATTTTTTATAACAATATATATTATATGTATACTAACATATAACTATAAAGAATTCTATCTTACTATATGTATAAATATAAAAACTTTATACATAACTATATTTAAATATATAATTAACAATATGTATTTAATATACATTTTTATATATTAGTATAAAAATATATTTTAGTATATCCATGCCTATACATAACTATATGCATAAATATATGAAATTATATGATAAAATATATATACATACATGTATAAATATAAGTTTAACAATATGTTTAACTATATGTATAACCACATGTAACTATATTTATAATTATATGTATAAAAACACACGGCATAATGTTTAACTTTATGTATATAACTATATATAAATATTTGTATAACTATAAAAAACTCTATATAAATAAATATAACTTATTTTTAATTATGTATACATATATGTAAATCTATATAATTGTTTATTACTTTGTATACATTTATTTAAATTTACTTATAACTACTTGTATGCATATATCTATATATAATTATATGTTTAACCATATGTAACTATTTATAACTACATTTACTAATCCTAACATATAATTATATATGGGATAAAACTAATTTGTTGCACTAACTTGAAATTAAATGACAAAAGATATAATATCAACAATATGTAAGCACATAGCATATGAGTGTCTGGTGATCAGGCTCATATATGGTATAATACAAATAAGAGTCGTACTCTTATCTAATCCCAGCCCTTGGGCCTCATGCTCAAATATGAACTCATGTATGACAAAAGATGAAATATTTTTATACAAATAAGGGTTGTGCTTCTACTTCACCTATCTCAGCAATGGTGGATGAGGCGGTCGAACAACAAGCAATGGAAACAAATGATTGTATTATAGTTATTGAGACTAAAATGAAAAAGAAGGATGGGTATATATCTCATTTGAAGGAAGAAATATATGAAATTAAAGAATATAAGGTTGAGAAGTATACTAATTTGATGGAAGAAATGCAAGAAATTAAAGAAATGAATGATGAAATGAAAGAAATTATGAATATAATGCAATAGCATATGTCCTATATGAAGTCACAGTTAGCATCATTGGTGCAACAGATAGAATTTCGAGATCCAGCTGTGAAACCTTGGAGGAGAGGCTAGCATTCCCTATAAATTATGAGGATGATTTCGTATGAGAATTATTTCTAAATTGTTATTTATTTTTCTCTATGTGCAGCAAATAATGATGATATTTTTTTGTAGATTTCAATTTTTTTTATTCTAGTTTTATTCTTTGCTTTTCTAATTAACCTAATTATTAATCTTTGTAGGACACATTATGTGAGACCCACGAAAAAATTCTGATTCAAAGTATTCAGACATTGCAATGCTCCTTTTAATGAATGAGTCCCATATTTACAGATTTCAGTTTTATCAAGAGGAGGGCTAGCTTATTTTATCTTTATTATTCCAAAAACATTTTATTTTTGCACTCACTTTCTCTCTAAACATAATTGCAAAATATCTTTTGAATTTTTCTTGAAGCTGTATGAAAATCAACGTTAATTTGTGTTTGTTTATATCTATAATAATTATTTTTATATATCTGAGAATATGTTTGTATATCTTCAAATTTTTTGGGTAGAGTTTTAGCCTATTATAGGTATGTAAAAGACTATATTCAACAGTGGAAGTAGCGGCCGTGTGGCAATAATGGTAGTGATGGCAGCGACAGCAGCGGTAGTGGCAGCGGCACCAGCAGTAGTGGCAGTGGTAACAACTACAGTGGCGGCTATGATGGTAGTAGCTGCAATGGTAGCGGTGGCACTGGCATAAATGGTGTCAGTAGTGGCTGCATTGGTAGTAGTGGTAGTTGTGGCAATAGCAGCAGCAGTGGCAGCGGTGGCAGCACTAGTGGCAGTGATGGCAGCGGCAGTAATGGCGGCAGTAATGGCGGCAGTAGCAGCAGCATCGGTGGTAGTGGCAGCACCGACAGCCATGGCAGTAGTAGCGGAAGCAGCAGTAGTAATAGTGGAAGCAGTGGCAGCACTAGTGGCAATAGCAGAAGTGACAGCGGGAGAAGCAGCAACGGCAACAAATTCTGTATATACGTACATATATAGTCAGTATATACTTACATATAATCCTACAATTTTTTATGTACATATATACTGAATATATATGTACTCAATATATATGTATGAATATACTATAGTTTATATGTAGGTATATTGTAGTAATATATGTATGAGTGAAATGCTAGTATATATGTACATATTTACTGTAGTAATATATATTTAACAAAACATAGTTTTTTTAAATTTATTTTGATTTGTTTGAATGGTTTAAATTTTTTATAGATATGGTACCGCATTGTTTCTCATATGAAACTTGTATAAGTGAAGGTTTTTTCAACATACATGAAGCACCGTGACTCGGACAGCTTTTTCACAGTAGAAAGTTAGTAATCGGAGGAGCAGAGGGAGAAAAAGCAACATCAATGCATGGATAAATTATACTTTATGCACAGTCGTTAGATACATTTATTTATAAGATATAATATAATTGTGTTATTTTTTTGGTTTAGTTATTTAAAATATTATGTTAGAATAAGTTATTAAATGATTTTCTTTTGTGTTAAAAATTTTCATTTATAATTTCTATTATTATTCAATTTAATATAAAAATATTAAATTATTAAATTAAATTTTTGTTGAAGTTGTATGACAATCAACTTTAATTTGTATTTTCTCATGTTTATAATAAATGTTTATATATATCTTTGAATATGTTTGAGTGTCTCCAAATTTCTTGGGTAGAGTTTTAGCCTATTATAGGTTTGTAAAAGCATATTATCAGCAGTAGTAAAAATGGCAGCGGCGACAGCAGTAGTAATGACTACAATGGCGGTAGTGGTGGTAGTAGTGGTAGTGGTGGTAGTAGCGGTAGTGGTGGTAGTAGCGGTAGTAGCGGTTGTAGTGGTAGTGGTGGTGGTAGTGCTGGCGGTAGTAGTAATGGTGGTGGTGGCAACAGCAGTGGCGGTGTCGACATCGGTGGGAGAGGTGGCAGTGGAGGCAGTGGCAACAGTGGCAGCGAGAGCAGCGGCAGTAGTAGCGGTATAACCGAAAGTAGTGGCAATACCAGAAGCAACGACAACATCGAAAGCAGTGGTAGTAATGGCAGAGGTGGTGACAACGGCGGTAGCGGTAGCACTGGCGGTAGTGGTAGTAACAATGGCAGTTGCGACATGTAGTGGGAGCACAAGTGGCGGCGGTAGTGACAGCCGCCGCAGTGGCCAGCAGTGGCCAGCAGCGACGGCCACTACTGCATCCAGTGGTGGCAGCCACTACAGCGGCCAGTGGCGACAGCCGCTATAGCGGCCAATGGTGACAGCCACTGTTGTGGAGATAGGGGCAAAGACGGCATCATCGGCAGTAGAGGCACCGGCGACAGTGACAATAGCAGCAGGGGCATTGGCAGAAGTGGCAGTGGCGGCGATAGTGGCAGTGACAACGGCAATGGCATCAGTAGTGGCAGCGGTAGTGATAGTAGTGGCAGCAGCGACAGTAGCATCAGGAGCTACACCAATAGCAGCAAATGGTGTATATACATATGAATAAAGTTAGTATATACATACATATAGTACTACAATATTTTATGTACTTATATACTGAGTATTTTTGTAATCAGTATATATGTACACATAATACTATAGTTTTTATGTACATATACTACAGTAATATATATACGAGAGAAATACTAGTATATATTTACATATATACTGCAAAATTATATTTTTATCAAAACATAACATTTTTTTATTTTATTTTGATTGAGTGGTTTAAATTTCATACAGATATGATGTCGTATTGCTCCTCATAGAAAAGCTTGTATAAGTGATGATATTTTTCACAACACATTATGTGCCGTGACTCGGATAGCTTTGTCGCAAAAGAAAAATGATGATTAGAGGAGTAGAGGGAGAGAAAACAATGTAAATGAATGGATATATTATACTTTATGCACTGTCGGTAGATACATTGATTAAAAAAATGTAATAAGATTTTGTTATTTTTTTGTTTCAATTATGTAAAATATTAAATTAGAATAAGTTATTAAATGATTTTATTTTTTGTTTATTATAAATTATCTGTAGTTTCATTTTTTATTCAATTTAAAATAAAAATATTAACTTATTTATTTAAAAAATTTTAAAATTAATTAAATTCTACAAATTATTTTGAAATTAAAAAATTTGGGAAAAATACCGAGCTAATTTAGCAAGGAAAATCTATATTTTAACAAAGGAATTTTTCATTGCTAAATTTATTAAGCTAGGGACTATTTCTGTTGCTAAAAGTTAGCGACAAGTACTTTAGCTTGGGAAAATCTTCCATTATTATTTTCGTTTAGCGATGGAAAATCTCATTTAGCTTGCTAATTTAGCTAGAAAATTTATCTATTTTAGCAAGGGATCTTCCGTCACTAAATTTTTAGCTAGGGACAATTTCCCTTGCTATAATTTTAGCAAACAACACTTTAGATAGGGAACCGATCCATCGTTAATCCATCGCTATATCATATTTAGTGATGGAAAATACCCATTTAGCTAGGGATTTGTCCCTTGCTATATGGGGGTTTTCTTGTAGTATCTTTCTATCTATCAATCAATCTATCAATATTTTTATGAATTTGTCTATCAATTTATTTATCAATAAATCATTCAAACTATCTATCTATATATATATATCTAACTTTTATATATATATATCTATATGTGTATCAATTTGTCTATCTATTTATTTATACATACATACATACATACATATATATATATATATATCTATATCTATCTATGTATCTTTCTAATTATCTATCTATCTATATGTCTATCTATGTATCTATCTATATGTATATATATCTGTCTATCTATTTTTTTTTATATTTATATATCTATCTACCTATCTTTATGTCTATCTATAGGTCTATCTTTCTTTCTTTCTTTCTTTTTGTCTATCTGTCTATATATATATATATATATATTTATCTATCTATATATCTATCTATATATCAATTAATCTATCTATCTATCTTTTGATCTATATATCAATCTATATTTCTATTAATCTATTTATCATTCTATCTATCTATCTATCTATCTATGGGTCTATCTATTTATTTATCTATATGTATATCTATAAATCTATCTATGTGTCTATCTATTTATTAATTTATATGTCTATCAATCAATCAATCTATGTGTCTATCTATTTATTTATCTATATGTTTATTTATCAATCTATCTTTTTATCTAACTATCTATCGAACTTTCTATTTATCTATATATCTCTCTATCCATCTATTAATCTATCTATCTATCCATCAATCAATATATGTATTTATCTATTTTTCCATATGTCTATATATTTTATATCTATTTGTCTATCTATCTGTTAATCAATAAGTGTATTTATGTATCTTTCCATATGTCTATCTATCTGTCTATCTATCTATCTATCTGTATATCTATTGTCTATCTATTTTCTATTTATTTTCTATCTTTATGTCTGTGGATCTGTAAATCAATCTATCTATAACTATGTATATCAATCAGTCTATCATTCATTCATTCTATTAGACTAGATTTCTATATATCTATATGTCTATAAATTTGTCTATCAATCTATTTATATATTTATCTATCTATATATTTATGTTTGTATCTTTTTATCTGTGTGTCTATCTTTCTATCTATATATCTGTCTGTCTATCTATTATTCTATTTTTCAATCTATCTAGCTATTTGTCTAACTATCTATCTATCTGCCTATCAATTTGCATATCTTTTTGTATATTGATCGATCTATCTATCTATCTATCTAAGTAACTATCTATCTATGTATCTATCTATCTGTCTATCAATTTATCTATATATCTATCTATCTATCTATTTGTTTATTCTTCTATTTTCTATTATTATATTTATCTATCTCTCAATCTATAAATCTCTCTATCAATTTGTTTATTAATCAATCATTCTATTAGTCTAGCTTTTTGTATATCTATCTGCCTATCAATCTATTTATATATTTATCTAACTATCTATTTATCATTCAATGTTTAAATCAATGTGTTTATCTATTTGTCTATCCATCTGTCTGTCTGTATGTCTATTATTGTGTCCATCAATCAATCTATCTAGAAAGCCAGCTATCTATCTATCTATCTAACTGCCTATCTATCAATATATCTATATGTATATCAATCGATTGATCTATCTATCTATCCATCTATCTGTTTATCTATCAATGTGTCTATCAATCTTTCTGTCAATCTGTCTATCATTATCTCTACAATCTTTCTAGCTATCTATCTAATATTTCTCTACCTATCTATCTATGTATTTACCTTATATATATATATATATATATATATATTTATTTATTTATTTATATGTTTATCAATTTCTCTATTTATAAGTCTTTCTTCTATTTATCTATTTGACTAACTATCATTCTATCTATATTTTGATCTTTCAATTTAACTTTCTATCTAACTATAAGTTTATTTGCCAACTTATTTGTATGTCTATGCATCTATATATATATATATATATATATATATATATATATCTATATCTATAAGTTTATCTTTCTATCTATAATTATATCTATCTTTCTATCTATCTATTTATCTATATATCTAGCTATCTATTTGTCTATCTATCTGTCTATCTATCTATCTGTATATTTATTTATCTGTCTATCAATCCATCTACCTATTTGTCTATGATTCTATCAATCTATCGATCTATCGATCTAGCTATCTGTCTATCATTCTATCTTTCTATCTATTTATCTTTCTATCTATTTGTTTATGATTCTATCAATTTGTCAATCAATCTGTCTATCTATCAGTCTATCTATCTATCTATATATACATATTTCTATCTATCTATCTTTCTATATGTCTGTCGATCAATTAATCTATATTTTTTTATTTCTATCTTTCTATCTATTTATCAATGAATGAAATGATCTATCTTTCTATCTAGCTATCTATCTATTTTTCTATCTATCTATCTATCAATATATCTATTTATCTATCTACCTACCTATCTATCTCTCTATCTATCTATTTTTCTATCTGTCTATCTATATGTCAAAATTTTTGTTTATATTTATGTTAATATTTCTTTTTTTCTATCTATATATCACACTATTAATTAGTCTATCAATCAGTCTATTCATCTATCTATCTCTTAATCTATCTATCTATATGTCTATATGTCTATATGTCTATATGTCTATATATCTATCTATTTATCAATTTATATATTTTTTTTATAATCTGTTTATCTATTTAACTATAAATCAATCAATCTATCAATCTATCTATCAATATACTTATCTATTTGTTTATCTAGCTGTACTTTAGTCATTATATAAATCAATTTATCTATTTGCCTATAAATCTATCTATATTTTTTTATATCTAACTATCTATCTAACAATCTATCTGTCTATCTGTCAGTCTTTTTGTCTCTCTATCTATCTATATATATGTCTATCTATTATGTATCGATATACTTGTATATCTATCTATCTATATATTTAACTATCTATCCATCTTTCTATATGTCCATCTATTTTTCTATCTATCTATCTATCTATTTTATAAATCTATTTATCAATCAATCTCTCTATCTACGTGTCAATCTATCTGTCTATCAATCTCTCTATCTATCAATATATCTATCAATTAGTAAATTTATTAATCTATCTATCTATCTACCTATATATCAGTCTATCAATATATCTATGTATTTTATATTTATATGTTTATCTTTCTATATATCTATTTGTCTATATATTTGTCTATTTATCTATATATATATGTCGATTTATATATTTATCTATCTGTCTATTTATCTATCTATCAATCTAACTAACTATCTAACTATCTATTTATCTTACTATCTATCTATCTATATACCTATTTGTCTATAAATCTATCGATCTATTAGTCTATCTTATATCGATATGTCTATATTTTGTAGATATTTTTATCAATCTATCTATCTATGTTTCTATCTATTTTACTTTCTTTTAATTTGTTTATCTATCTGTCTATTTATATATCTATTTTTTATGTATTTTTCTATTTGTGTATCTATCTTTATCTGTATCTATCTTTTTATCTATATGTATATCTAACTATCTATATATCATTCTATATATCAACCTATTTATCAGTCTATTAGTCTGTCTATCGATCTGAATATCTATTTGTCTATCTATTTATTTATTTATCTTTTATTAATTAATCTATCATTCAATAAATTAATCAGTCTTTCTATCATTCTAAAGATCAAACTAAATATCAACCTGTTTATTTATCTATCTTTCAGTCTCTCTAATTATATATTAGTCTGTCTATCCTTCTATCTATGTATATATTAGTTTTTTTGTCTATCTATCTATTTTTATATCTATCTATCTATTCTATTTATCTATTTATCTGTCTGTCTGTCTCTCTATCTATCTATTTATATATCTATCTATATTTCTATCTATCTGTCAATCGATCAATTAATCAATCTATCTATCTATATGTGAATTTACCAGCCTATCTATCTATCTATCTATATATTGATCAATCTGCCTATCTACTTATCTATATATAAGTTTATTTATGTATTTATCTATATATCTATTTTTTTAAACATATAACTGTATATCGATTTGTTTATCAATTTTTATTTATTTATTTGTCTATCTATTTGTTTATATATCTATTTATCTATAATTTTCTAACTATATATCTATCTATCTATCTAACAATTCATCCATCTATTTGTCAATCTATTTGTCTTTCTATCTGCTTATCTATCTGTCTATCTATTTCTCTATCTATATATCTATCTATCTATCTATCTAATAATTTGTCAATTTATCTATTTATCTATGAATCTATTTATATATATATATCTATCAATCTGGCTGTTTGTCTCTCAATCAATCAATCTATCTTTCTATCAATCTATATATTAAAAATATCTATCAATATGTCCATTAGTATTCTAATAATCTACCAATTTACTTGTCTATCTATATATCTATATATTTGTCAATCAAACTATTTATCAATCTATATATCTATCTATATATCTTGTATGTCTATCTAGCTATCTTTCTATCTATCTATCTATATTTCTATCTATTTATCTATATATCTATATATTTGTTTATTTATTTATCTATCAATCTGTCTTTCTATCTATCTATAAATCTTATTATCTATTTATCTATCTATCTATCTATTTATCTGTTTGTCTATCTATTTATTTATTTATTTATTTATCTATCTGTCTACCTATTCATCTATCTATCAATCTAATAAAATGCAGATCTATAAGTATATCTATCTATAAATATATCCATCTATCTATGTATCTATCTGTCTGTCTGTCTATCTGTCTTTTAATCAATCTATCTATCAATCTATCATTTTGTCTATAAATCTCTCTATTATTCTTTCTATTAATCTATCTATTTAACTTTCTATAAATTTCTCTCTATATGTCTATCTATCAATCTTTCTTTTTATCTGTGTATCTATCTACCTTACTTTCTGTTTGACTATCTATCTGTCTATCTATCTATCTATCTATCAGTCTATCTGTCTAGGTATCAGTCATTCTGTCTATTTGTATATCTATATGTCTATCTATCTATTTATCTATGTATCTATCTAACTATTTGTCTGTCTGACTTTTTATCTATCTGTCTATCTAACTAACTATCTATGTGTCTATTTATCTCCACATGTATTTCTTTATTTATTTATCTATCTATCTATTTATCTAACTATCTATCTCTCTGTTAATCTAACTATCTTTCTTTCTAACTATCTATATATCAATTTGTCAATCAATCAATCAATCAATCTTTCTATGGATCTGTCTATCAATCTATCTGCTTGTCTAACTATTTGTTTGTTTGTCGATTTATATATTTGTCTATCATTCTATGTGACTATTTGTTTTTTTATCTATTTATCTATATACCTACATGCTTGATTGTTTGCCTGCCAAACTACTTGCCCTTCTATCTATTTGTCTAACTTTCTATTTATCTGTTTTATTATCTATATGTGTATATATTTGTCTGTCAATCTATCTATCGTTTTGTCTATCTTTCAAATTATCTATTTCTCTATCTATATATATTTATCTATTTATTTATAAATCTATTTATCTATCTATCTATCTGTCTATCTATCTGTCAATCTACTCGTCTATCTATCTGTCATTCTATATATCTATCTATCTATCATTATGTCTGTCTATCTATCCGTCAATTTATATATCTATTTATCTATTTATTTATCATTCTATCTATTTGTCTATCTACATATCATTCTATCTCTCTCTCTCTATAACTATTACTATTTAGATATATCTACCAGTATATCTAACTTTCTATATATGTGTCTATCTATTTTTATATCTATGGATCTTTATATTTGCCTATTTATCTATCTGTCTGTTTGTCTATCTATCTGTCTATATATATATATATATATATATATATATATATATATATATATATATATATCTATATATCTATATATCTATATATCTATATATCTATATATCTATATATTTATGTATTTATCTATCTATCTATCTATATACCTATATGTTAGTCTATATATATATATATAGACTAACATATAGGTATATAGATAGATAGATAGATAAATACATAAATATATAGATATATAGATATATATTTATGTATTTATCTATCTATCTATCTATATACCTATATGTTAGTCTATATATATATATATATATATATATATATATATATATATATATATCTGTCTATCTATCTATATTTCTGTCTATTTATCTGTCTGTCTATCTACCTATCTATCGAAATATCTATTTTTTTATATGTCTATCTTCTATCTATATGTTTATCTATCTATTTATATATCAGTCTAATAATATATTTATATATCTATCTATCTATCTATATATTAGTCTAATAATCTATTTAAATATCTGTATATTTATCTATCCATCTATCTAACCCTTTGTCTATTTATATATCTGTCTAACTATATGTCTATCTATGTTTCTATCATTATATTTATCAGTATGTCTATCAATAAATGAATATATCTTTCTATCAATATATCAATCTATATGCCTATCAATCTATATATCTATCTATATATATTTTTATCTATCTATCTATCTGTATATCTATATGTTTAATTATCTTTCTATCTCTCTATCTTTATATATATATATATGTGTGTGTGTGTGTGTGTGTGTATCTATCTATAAATCTTGTTAACAATTTGAATATGTATCTATCTATTATCAATCTGTCTATCAAACTTTCTATCAAACTTTCTATCAATCTTACTATCAATTTATCTATCAAAATTTATATCCATCTATATATATAAATAGGTTTATTTATTTGTCTATCAAATAATCTATCAATCTATATATATATATATATATATATATATATCTCTCTATCTATCTATATATCTATTTATCTATCCATATGTCTATCTATCTATCTGTCCATCTATCAGTCTTTGTGACTATCAATCTGTATATCTATGTGCCTATCTTTCTATCTATTTATCAATCAATCTATCTAGCTATATATTTATTTTTCTATCTATTTGTCTATTTATGTGTATATCTATCTATCTATCTATCTATACGTCTATCAATATTTTCATCTATATGTCTATCTATCTATCTGCCTATCTATCTAACTATTTATCTATCTATGTATCAATATATCTATTTGCCTATCTATTTATCTATCAATCTATATATTTCTATATCTATCTACCTGTCTATTTGTCTATTAAATTTCTATATATATATATATATATATATATTTGTTTATATATATGTCTATCTATCCATCAATTTTGCATTCTAATAATCTATCGACCTATTAATATAGCTATACATCTATCTATTTATTCATCTATCTATCTCTTTCAATCAATCAATCATTCTATCTGTCTATGAATCTGTATATCAATCTTTCTATCAAAATATTTATCAATCTATCAATCAATATTTTTTTCAATCTATCTATCTAATCATCTATCTATCTATATATCTATCTATGTATATATATGTCTATCTATTTGTCTGTCTATATGTAAATAAATCTTTCTAAATCTCTATCATACAATCAATTTGTCTTTCAATCTATCTATCTATCGATCTATCATTCTATATATTTGTCTGTCTATTTGTATATCTATCTATTTATCTATTTATCTATCTATCTATCAATATATCTAATAATCTAGTGAACTATAACAATATTAATCAGACTATCTATCTATCTATCTATCTATCTATAAATAGATAAATCAATCTTTATTTCTTTATATCAATCTATATATCAATCTCTCTATTAATCTATCTATTAATATTTAAATAAATCTATCTATCTAACAAACTATCTATATGTCTATTTATCTATCTATATATCTGTCTATCTATCGATTTGTCTATTTATCAATCAATAATCTGTGTATCTATCTATATATCTATATTTCTATCTATCAGTTTGTCTATCTATCTATCGATCTATCAATCTCTCTATATGTTTATCTATCTTTATATCTATCTAATTTTCTTTCTATTTGTCTATTAATATGTCTATCAATATATCTATCAATCTATTTATAAATCTATCTAGTAAAATTTTATTTATCATTCTATCTATCTATCTATTTGACTATCAATATATCTATCAATCTTTCTATTTATCTATTTATCTATTTATCTTTCTATCATTCTTTCTGTATATTTATATATATATCTATCTATCAGTAAAGCTGTCTATCTATTTGCTTGATTGCCTATCTATTAGTCTTTTAGTTTGTCTGTCTATCTTCTGCCTTACTGCCTATCTATATTTCTATCTATGTGTCTATCTTTCTATCTAAATATTTATCTATTTATATATTGAGCTATCTATCAATATTTTGGCTACATCTTTGCTTGTCAATCAATCTATCAATCTATATATATATATATATATATATATATATATATATATATATATATATATATCTATCTATCTATCTGTCTATCTATCTAATTGTCAATCTAAATATCTATATTTTTATTTATCTATCTTTCTTTCTAATTATCAATCTATCTCTCTATTTATCAGCCTCTCTATATATCTATATTTTATTCTAATAATCTATTTAAATATCTATCAATATATCTGTCTATATATCTTTCAATCAATCAATATATCTATCTATCTATCTATCGATATATCGATCTATCTTTTAATATATCTATTTATCTTTTTATCTTTATCTTTATATATCTGTCTATCAATCTTCTATCTATTTATATCTCTATATATCTATCTTTCTATTTGTCTATCAATATGTCTATCAATATGTCTATCAATATGTCTATCAATATATCTATCAATCTATCTAAAAATCTATCTTTCAATATGTCTATCAATATATATATTAAATTTTCTATCATTTTGCTTATCTATTTCTTTATCTATCTATCTTTTTGTGTATCTATATGTTTGTCTTTCTATATAAATATCTATTTCTCTATCAATTTATGTATCTACCTGTCAATCAATCAATCAATTAATCTATATGTCAATCTATTTGTCTTTCTACATATCTATCTGCCTATATATTTATTTATCTATCTATCTATCTATTTGCTTGTCTGTTTGTTTTTGTTTGTTTGTCTATCATTCTGTGTGTCTATTTGTTTTTTTGTCTATCTATATGTCTCTCTAACTACCTGATTGTATACCTGCTTGATGTTTGCATGTTTGTCTATCTCTCTATATATCTAATTTATTATCTAATTGTATATATATTTGTCATCTATCTATCTATCTGTCTATCTATCTATCTATATGTCTATCTATCTATCTGTCTATATATATCTCTATATATATTTTTATCTATCAATCTGTCTATTTATCTGTGTATCTATATATCTATCTATATGTTTATCTATCTATCTTTCAATCTATCCATCAAATAGTTAATCTATATATATATATCTATTTACCTATCTATCTATTTATCAGTATATGTATTTGTCTATCTAACTACCTCTCTATTTATCTATCTATCTAATTATCTATCTATATATCTATCTATATATATCTATCTATATATTTATCTATATATCTATATATCTATCTATATATCTATATTTCTATCTATTTGTCTATCTATCTATCTATCTCTTTGTGAGTATGTCTATCTGTATATCTTTATATCTATTTATCAATGTATCTGTCTATCTATCTATATATCTGTCTATTTATATGTCCTTTTATCAATATATCTATCTATCTCTCTCTCTCTATATATCTATCTTTATATATGATTATCTATCTGTATATATAACTATCTATCTATGTGTTAATCTCTCTGCATACCTATCTATCTAATTATATATATATCATAGTAATAATCTATTTAAATTTCTATCAATCTATTTGGCTATCTATTTCTCTATCTATCTGTTTATCAATCATTCAATCTATATATATATATATATCTATATCTATATATCTATCTGTCTATCTATCTATTTCTCTATAAAAATGTCTATATATTTATCTATTGATCTATCTATTTGACTATCTATCTATCTATCAATCTATATATGTATCCATATATCTATCTCTCTAAATATCTCTCTATCTATCTTTCTATGTATCTATATATATGTCTATCCATCTATCTTTCTATCTATCTATCAATTTTCCTATTAAATTTTTATATCTATATATCTATCAATAAACCTATCTGTTTGTCTATGTGTTTGTCTATCTATCTAATAATCTTTGATCTATTTATCTATCTATGAATCAGTCTATATATCTATCTATGAATCAGTCTATATATCTATATATCTATCTACCTATCTATCGTTGATCAATCAATCAATCTGTCTATAAAAATGTCTATCAATTTCTTTATCAATATTTTTATCAATATGTCAATATATCTTTATATCTATCTATCTATCACTCTATCTATCAATCTTTCTATTTATTTATCTTTCTATGGATCTATCTTTCTATCTTATACCTATCTGTCTGTCTATCAATCTATCTATCAATCTTTCTATTTATCTATCTATCTATCTATGGCTCAATCTTTATGTCTATCTAAATTATTGTCTATCTATTTGTCTAGCTATCTATATATCTTTCAATCGATCTAACTATTTGTGGTTCTATCAATCTTTATGTATGTCTCTATATTTGTCTATCTATCTATCTATTAATGTATCTACTTGTCTTTCTATATATCTATCTAACTACTTATCTATCTGTCAATCAATCAATCTATCTATCTATATATCTAACTATATGTCTGTCTATTTATTTATATGAATATATATCTACCTATTTGTCTATCTATTTGGCAATCAATTAATCTATTTATCTTTCTATCCTTCTGTCTATATATATGTCTACCTATCAATCTATATGTATGTCTATCTATCTATCTATCTATAAATTATTATGTTTATCTATCTTTTTGCCTATCAAATTGTATATCTATATGTTTATCTATAAGTCTATCTACTTATCTTTCTATCTAACTATATATCTATTTATCTCTCTATCTATCTAATTATCTCTCTATCTATCTATCTATCTATCTGTCTATCAATATGGCTATATATATATATATTAGTCTATAATCTATTTATATATCTATCTATCTTTCTTTCTAACTATCTCTCTATCATTACATCTATTAATCTATATGTCTATCTATCTATCTGTCTATTTTTATATATCTATTTGTCTATGAATATATTTATCAATCTATCTATCAAAATGTCTATTAATCTGTATATCATTCTGTCTAAGAATCTGTATATCATTCTATATATCTTTCTATATATTTCTTTATCTATATTCCTATCTATCTATATATCTATCTATTTGTCTATTACTTTGTCTATCAATCTATCCATCAAACTTTATATATATATTAATCTATTTGTTTGTGTATTTGTCTATATCTCTATCTATTAGTGTGCCTAACTAACTATCTATCTATTTATCTGTATGTTTGTCTATTTGTGTGTTTGTATATCTTTCTATGTGTATATTTGTTTGTTTGTCTTTCTTTTTGCATACCTACCTGATTATCTACATGCCTTATTACTTGCTTGTCTGTCTATTTATCAAAAATTTACATCTTTCTATTTTACTATATATTTGTCTATCTATTTATCTGTCTGTCTATCTATGTATCTATCTATTTATTTATCTATTTGTATATCAATTTGACTATCTACTTGTTGATTAATTTATCTATTTATTTATCTATTTATATATATATATATATATATTTATTTATTTATTTATGTGTATGTGTGTGTGTGTATCTATCTATCTATCTATATATCTATATTTATGTGTATCATTCTGTCTAGATTTCTATTATGTATTTGTCTATGTATCTATCTATCTATCTATCTATTTATCTATCAATCTATTTGTCTATCTAACTACCTAACTATCTAACAATATATCTATCTGTCTATATATTTATATATCTATCTGTATTTCAATCTTTCTATCTATTTTTCTATCTATCTATCTATCTATCCGTCTGTCTATTTTCCTTTCTATCTATCTATCTATTTTTCTATCCATTTGTCTATCTATCAATATATCTATATATCTATCTATCTTTCTATCTTTCTATTTATCTATCTACCAATATGTATATCTATCAATCTCTCTATCTTTATATCTTTTTATAACTCTATATTTCTTTCTTTCTATCTATCTATTTATATTTCCATCTATCTATGTATCGATATGTGTGTCTATATGTCTATATGTCTATCTATATGTCTATCTATCTACCTATCTATCTGTCTATCTATATGTCTATCTATCTACCTATCTATATGTCTATCTATCTATATATTAGTCTAATATATTTTTTATATATCTGTCTATCTATATGTCTATTCTTTTGTTTTCTATTTATCTAAATATCTATCTCTAAATATATCTATGTATCTATCTATCTATAAATATGTCTATCAATTTATCTATCAATATGCCTATTAATCTGTCTATCAATATGTATATTAATCTATTTATCAATTTGTCTATCGTTCTATTTATCAAATTGTATATATATCTATCAATCTTTCTGTCTATATATCTATCTGTCTATCTATCTATTTATATGTCTAAATATTTTTCTATATATCTATTTATCTCTCTATCTATATATTTATCTATCTAACTTTCAATTTGTCTATATATCTATCTTTCAATCTTTCTATCCAACTATCTATCTGTCTCTTTTTCTTTCTATGTATCTGTATATATATATATATATATATATATATATATATATATATCTATTTATTTGTCTATATGCCAGTCTATTTTTGTGTATGTCTATTTGTCTATCATTCTATGTGCTTATTTGTTTGTTTGTGTCTATCTATCCATGTAATTGCTAGATTGTGTGCCTGCCTGACTACTTGCCTATCTGTCTGTTTATCTATCTATTTATCTAATTATCTTTTTGTCTATATGTCTATCTATCTATCTATCTATTTGTTTATCTATCTATCTATCTATTATTATATCCATCTATCTATGTATATGTCTATCTAATTGTCTATCTATCTAATTTTCTATCTATCTAAAAATTTATCTATCTTTCTATCTTTATATCAATCTGTATGTATATCTTTTTATCTTTCTATATGTATATTTATCTGTCTATCTATCTATGTATCTATAAATCTATCTATCAGTATATCTATATGTCTATTTATATATCTAAATATTTATCAATCTATCTATCTATATATCTATCTATCTATCTGTCTTCGATCTATCTTTCCATCTATCAGTCTAATAATGTATTGTCTATCAATCAATCAATCAATCTATCTATAAATATGGCTATAAACTATCAGTCAATCTATGTAAAAATTTATCTATCACTATTTCTATCAATTTATCTATCTTTCGATCGATTTCTCTATCTATCTATCTTTATATTTGTCTATCTATCTATTTATTTATCTATCAATATATCTATCTGTATGTCTGTCTGTATATTTGTCTATCTAACTATCTATCTATCTATCTATCGTTCTTTCTATCTAACTATCTATCTATCTATCTGTATGTATGGATGTCTACCTGTCTATAAATTAATCTGTCTAGTATCTATCTATCTTGCCTGACTACTTGCCTGCATGTCTGTCTGTCTGTATAATTATTTGTTTAACTATGTATTTGTCTATCTATCTATCTATATTTTGTCTGTCTGTCTATCTTTCTATCTACTTGTCTAAGTTTCTACATATCTATCTGTCTATCTATATTTTTATTTATCTGTCTATCTATCTATCTATCAATATATCTATATATCTATTTATTTATTTGTCTATCTATCTATCTATCTATCTATCAATTAATCAATCTATCTGTCTATCAATTATTTTATCTATCTATCTATCTATCTATTTATCATTATATGATTTTATCTTTCTATCATTCTTTCTAACTATCTGTCTTTCTATCTACCTATCTATCTATCTATTTATCTATATGTCTATTTATTAATTAATCTATTTATCTAACTATTTGTCTATGTATTTATATATTTGTGTATCTAATTGTCTATATATCTATATGTCTATCTATTTATCTATCATTTTTTCTATCTATATATATATATATTTATTTATTTATCAATCTATCTTTCTATCTATTTGTCTATCTGACTATCTATCTATCTATCCATCTATCTTTTTTTTATCTGTCTATATATTTGTCTATTTATCTATCTATCAATCTATTTATATTTCTATCTGTTTATATTTTTAAATATCTATTTGTCTATAAATTTTAATATTTTAGGGTCTATTATTCTGTGTATAAATATATCAATCAATCTATCTTTCTATCTATAAAATAATCAATCAATCGATCAATCATTCTATCTCTCTATCTATAGTTTTGTTTATCTATCTATTTATCTATCTGTTTTACTATCTATCTATCTGTCTGTCTGTCTGTCTGTCTATCTTTCAATCTCTCTATCTTTTGGCTTGTTTATTTTTCTGTCAGTTTATTTGTCTATCTATCTCTCTATCTATCTATCTCTCTATCTATCGATCTTTCTATATATTTTGTTGTTTATCTATCTATGTATATATTTGTCTATCTATCTATGTTTATATTTGTTTATATAATTCTTTATCTAACTCTCTATATATCAATTATTCTATCTGGCTATATTTTTATCTATCTAATTATCTATCTTTCTTTCTTTCAATCTATTTATCTATTTGTCAATCTATAAGTCTATCTATATGTCTATCTAGCAATTGAGTATCTATCTTGCTATATATCTATCTGAATATCTATCAGTTTATCTATCTAACTATCATTTTATCCATCTATTTATTTATATGGCAATCTATCTATCTTTCTATCTGCATATCAATTTGTTTATCTATCAAGTTATCTATCTACATATTTGTCTATCTATATGTCTATCTATCTATCTATAAATTTTTTTTTCAATCTATTTGTTTAATAATCTTTTGATCAATATGTCTAAAAATCTGACTATCTATCAATCTATCTATTAATTTTTTTTTCTATCAGCCTATCAATCGATCTATCTATCTGTCTATAAATTTATCTATCAATTTTTCAATCAATTAGTTTATCAATGTATCTATCAATCTATATAACAATCTATCTATAAATCTATAATACAGCCAATCTATCAATCTTTCTATCAATTTATCTATTAATTTGTTTATCTATCTGTCTATCTATTTATCTATCTATCTATTTATCTATCTCTTAGTCTATATCTTTATCTATATCTTTATTTAATTTGATATCTATCTATCTATGTATCTATGTATGTATCTATCTGTCTGTCTATCTATCAAACTATCTATCTAGTTGTTTATCTATTAATATATCTATGTATCAATGTGTTTATCTATCAATATATCTATATATCTATCAAATGTCTATCTCTATATGTATCTAACTAGCTATCTAGATATCTATCAATTTATCTGTCTGTCTGTCTATCTCTATATCTATCTATCTACCTATCTACCTGTATATTCAATTGTCTATCTATCTATCAATATATCTATATGTCTTTGAATCTATATATTTTTTTATAATGTATATGTCAATCAATCAATCAAATATATCTTTCTATTTATTCGTCTATCTTTTTATTTTTCTATCTTTCTCTCAATCAATATATCAATCTAACTATCAGTCAATAAATCTATATATAAATCTGTCTATAAAAATGTTTATAAATCTTTCTATCAATCTACCTATTATCTATTTATTTATTTATTATCTATCTATCTATTAAAATCTATTTAACAATCTATTTATGTATCTATCTATGTATTTGACTTTCTATCTGTCTTTTGATTTGTCTAACAATCGATATATCTATCAATCTTTCAATCAATCAATCTATCTATTTATAAATTAAATTGTCTATCTATCAATCTATATATCAATCTATATATCAATCTATTTATTAATTTGACTATCTATCTATTTATTTATCTAACAATCTATCTATCAATCAATATATCTATCTATATTTCTATCTATCTCTCTGTCTATCAATCTGTCTATTAATCTGACTATCAATCTGTATATATATATATATATATCAGTCTATCTATTTGTGTCTATTTATGTGTTTATCTATCTATCTATGTATTTGCCTATCTATATATTTTTTATCTATCCATCTATCTTTCTGCCTATCTATCTGTATATCTATTTGTCTATCTATCTCTCTATCTATCAATATATCCATATGTATATGTATATGTCTATTTTTTTCCATATGTATCAATCAATCTATCTATCTTTTTATCTTTCTATCTTTATATCTTTATATCTATCAATTAATCAATCTAACTATCACTCTATAAATTTTTATATCAATCTTTCTATAAATTAACCATCTATCTGTCTATTTATCTATGTATCTATCTATCTATGGATCTATTTACCAATCTATTTATTTATCTATCTATGTATTTATGTTTTAATCTGTCAATCGAATTGTCTAATTATCAATATATTAATATGTCTATCTATTTGTATATTTATCTGTCTATCTTTCTATCTAACTATTTGTCTAATTATCAATCTATCTATTTACCTATTTGTCTATTTATCTGTCAATCTATATGTCTATCTATCTATCTATATTTTTCTATCTATATTTCAATCTATCTATCTATATATTTGTTTATCTATTTGTCTACCTATTTGTCTTTCAATCAATATATCCATCTCTCTATATATTTGTCTATATATGTGTTTATCTATCGGTATATGGTTTTTTCGATCTATCTATCTATAATATTATTTGTATATATATTTGTAAATCTATTTATCTATCCATTTGTCTATCTATTTGTTTATCTTTATGGCTATCGATCTATCTTTCTATCTGTCTATCTATAACTCTCGATATCTCTCTATCTATATATTTGTCTATTTGTCTATCTATATGTCCATCTATATGTCTATCTATCTGTCTATATATTTATCTATAGATCTATCTCTTTATATATCTATCATTCTATTTCTCAATCTGTCTATCAATCTATTTATAAATCTATCTATCATTTTATATATCCATCTATGTATCTTTCTGTCAATCTATTTGTCTCTCAATCAATCAATCAATTTATCTATCTATCTATATATATATATATATTTTTCATACTATCTATCTATATATCAATATTACTTTCTATTTGTCTATATATCTATATGTTTATATATGTGTCTATATATTTTTTAGTCTTTCTATATATCTATATGTCTATCTCTTTATAGATATGTCTATCTATCTATTTGTTTGTCTGTCTATCTATCTATTTATCTATATGTTTATATATCTATCTGTCTATCTATATATCTATCTATCTATCTATTTGTCTATCTTTCTATCTATGTATCTATTTGTCTGTCTATGTGTCTATATATCTTTCTATCTATCTATCTAATCTTTCTATATGTCTATCAATATGTCTATCTATCTAACATTCTATCTATTTGTCTGTCAATCAATCAATCTATCTATATATCTATCTTTCTATGTGTCTCTCTATATGTCATTTTATCTGTCTATTTATCTATCTATTTGTATTTTTGAAATATCTATGTATCTATTAGTCTTCTAACTATCAATCTATATGTAAATTTTTCTATCTATTTATTTGTCAATATGTCTGTCAAATAATCATTCTATTTGTCTGTTTAATAATCTTACTATCTATCTATCTATCTGTATAATTATCTATCTATCTATTTTCTATCTATTTTCTATTTATCTATCTATCAATCTGTCAATCAATATTTCTATTAAATTATATATCAATTTGTCTATCTATCAATCTTTAGATAAATCTATTTATCAATCTATCAATCAATCTAAATGATCATTCTATCTATATATCTCTCTATCTATTTGTTTATCTATTTGTTTATCTATTTGTCTATCTATCTATCTATATATTTATTTATCAATCTGTCAATCTATTTATCTATCTCTAATCAGTTTATATATCTATATAATTATCTATCTATTTATATGTCTAACTATATATCTATCTATCTATCTATCTATCTAATTCTTTATATATTTATCTATCTATCTATTATTTATCTAAATATCTATCATTTGTCTAACTTTATAACTACCTATCTATCTACTCATCTATTTTTCTACCAGTATTTATATCTATCGATCTATCTTTTTATCTTTCTTTCTGTCTAAATTTTTATCTCAAACTATCTATCTATATGACTATCTATCTGTCTTTGAATCTGTCTATCTATCTATTAATCTATGTATCTATTTGTCTATCTATCTATCAATCAATCTATTTGCCTATCTATCTGTCTATCTATATATCTATTTGTTTATCTATCTATCTATCTAATTATCAAACTGACTATTAATCTCTCTACCAATCTATTATCAATATATCTCTCAATCTGGCTTTCCAAATGTCTATCAATCTATCAATTTATCTATCTATCTATTTGTGTATCAATATATATCTTTCTATCTTTGTGTTTGTCTACTCATCAATCAATCTATCTGACTATCAGTCTATCATTATATATGTCAGTCTTTCTTTCTTTATATCTGTCTATCTAACTATAAATTTTTCTATCTATCTATCTATCTACCAATATTTCTTTTTGTACATCATTTTGACTATCTATATATCTGTCTATCTATGTGTCTGTTTATAAATCAATTATCTATCTATCATTCTATCAATCTATCTGTGAATCTATTTGTATATTTTTATATCTATCTATATGTCTATCTATATTTCTATTTATCAATCTATAAGTATGTTTATCTTTCTGTCTATCGTTCTATTTATCTATCTATTTATCTATTTGTCTATCTATATGTCTATCGACATGTCTATGTTTATGTCAATATATTTATCTATCTATCTAAAAATCTATATGTTTATCGATTTGTCTATCTATATGTCAATCTATCAATCAAACTATCTGTATATCTATATTTCTATCTAATATATCCGTCTATCTATCTATCTATCAGTCTATCTATAAGTATATCTATATATCTATCTATCTATCTTTTATCCATCTATTTATCTATATTTTTATCTATATATCTGTCAATCTATTTGTCTATTTATCTATCTACGTGTGTCTATCTTTCTATCTATATATCGATTTCTCTATCTTTCAATTAATCTATTTATCTCTCTATGTTTCTATCTATGTATCTATCTTTTTATCTGTTTAATAATCTATCAATCTATCAATCTTT
>JAREIK010001266.1:724671-727444 GCA_029783825.1 Sapria himalayana | reverse complement strand
AACAATCTATCAATCTATCTATCAAACTATCTCTGAATATATCTATCAATTTATCGATTATATGTCACTTTATCTATCTATCTATTTGCCTATAATTATATATATCTATATGTCTATATTTCTATATATCAATATATCAATCTACCTATCAATTTATTTATCTATTTATATATCTATTTAACAATTCGTCTATCTATATGTCTATCTCTCTATATATCTTTATATCTATATATCTGTCTATTTATCTGTAATTTATCTATCAATCTGTCTATCTATCTATCTATCTATCTAACTATCTTTCTATTTATATTTCTATCTATCTATCTATTTATCTATTTATCTATTTATCTATATGTCTAGCTATCTATTTTTGTATCAATCTATGTATCTATTAGTCTATCTATTGGTTTATGTATCTACCTATTTATCTATTTATCTAACAATCTATCTATGTATTTATCTTTCTTTATATCTATATGTCTATCCATCTATCTCACTATTTATCTATATATCTTTCTATCAATCATTCAATCAATATGTCAATCAAATTGTCTATCTATCTAAGTATTTTTCTTTCTATCTATCTATCTATCTACTATTTATCTTTATGTTAATCTATCTACCCATTTATCTATATATTTGACTATTTTTCCATCCATCTATCTATCTATCTATCTATTTGTCTATCTATCTATTTATCTATTTTTTTTATCTATATTTCTATCTATCTATCTGTCCATCTATCTATCCAATTGTATTTCATTATATCTGTCTATCTATGTATCTATTTCTCTATCTATCTATATGTCTATCTATATATCAATCTATTTGTCTATCTATCTCTCTATCTACCAACCTATCTATCTACCTATATGTCTATCTATAGTTCTATCTATCAATTTGTCAATATATATCTTTATCTATCTATCTATCTATTTGTCTGTCTATTTTTTGTTTATCTATCTGTCTATTTATATGTGTATCTATATATCGATATATAAGTCTCTAATAATCAATCTATTTGTTGATCTATATTATTATTTACCTATCCATCTATCTATCTATCTACCTATCTTTATATATATATATATATATATGTGTGTGTGTGTGTGTGTGTGTGTGTGTGTGTGTGTGTGTGTGTGTGTGTGTGTGTGTGTGTGTGTGTGTCTATTTATCCATCTATCTATCAATTTATTTATGTGTCTAAATTTTTATCTATCTATCTGTCTATCTATTTATCTATTTATCTATCTGTGTGTTTGTGATGGCAAGTATCAATAGATAAATATATAGACATATTTATAGATAGATAGACAAACATAAATATAGACTATAGATTATTATATTGATATATAGATAGATAAATAGATAGATAGATAGACAGATTGCTAGACAGATAGATATATAGATAGATATATAAATAGATATATAGATAGATATATATATATATATATATATAGATAAATAGATAGATTTATTGATAGACAGGTAGATAGACAAATAGATAGCCAGATAGATTGATAGATATTTAAATAGATTATTACTATGATATATATATAATTAGAAAGATAGATATGCAGCTAAATTAACATATAGATAGATAAATAAATATATAGATAGATAATCATATAGAAAGATAGATATAGAGAGATAGAAAGATTGATCGATCGACGGGATACATTGATAGATAGATATATAGATATACATATAGACATATAGACAAATAGGTAGATAGATAGATAGACAAATAGATAGAAATATAGATATATAGATAGATATACAGATAGATAATTAGATAGATAGATAGATAGGTAGGTAGTTAGATATAAAAATACATATACTAATAAATAGATAGATAGGTTGATAGATATATAGATAGATAGACAAGTTGATGGATTGATTGAAAGATATATAGATATACATATAGATAGATATATAGATAGACGGATAATTAGATAGATTGATAGATAGAAATATATATACAGATATATATAGACAGATAGATAGATAGATAGATAGATAGACAGATAGATAGATAGATAGACATACAGATAGAAAGATAGATGACAAAAATATATATACAAATAGATAATAAATTAGATATATAGATAGATAGATAAACATGCAAACAGCAAGCATGTATATAATCAGGTAGTTAGAGAGACATATAGATAGACAAAAAAAACAAATAGATACATAGAATGATAGACAAACAAACAAACAAAAACAAACCCACAAGCAAATAGATAAATAGATAGAAAAATAGATATATAGGCAGATAGATAGTTAGATACACAAATAGATTGACATACATGATTGATTGATTGATTGATTGATTGATTGATAGATACATAAATTGATAGAAAAAATAAAAGATATATCGAAAGATAAACATATAGATACACAAAAGATAGATAGATAGATAGAGAAATAGATAAACAAAATGATAGAAAATTTAATAGATATATTGATAGACATATTTATAGGCAAATAGATAGATATATAGATAGAGAGATAAATACATAGAAGATAGATAGATAGATAGATAGATAGAGAGAAAGATAAATAGATAGATATAAAGATAGATAGATATATAGACGGATAGATTGAAAGATATATCGACAGATATATAGATACATATTCAAATAGATTATTAAACTAATATATAGATATATAGAGAGGCTGATAGATAGATATATATATAGAAAGATAGATAGATAAATATATAGATATTTAGATAGACAGATAGATAGATAGATTGATTGATTGATAG
>JAREIK010001266.1:672171-719671 GCA_029783825.1 Sapria himalayana | reverse complement strand
AATATATACATCGACATATATATATATATATAGATAGATATATATATAGACAAATAGATATATAGAAAGATAGACATATAAATATAGATAGATAGATATATTGATAGATAGAAATATAGACAGATAGATAGATAGGATTAATAAATTTACAAATTGATAGATATATTGATAGATAGAGAGATTGATAGACATATAGATTTACACATAAATAGAAAGATTGATAGATAAATATATGTACAAATAGATAGATATACAGATAGATACATACATACATAGATAGATAAATAGATGGATAGATAGAAAGATAGATAGATAGTTAAATAGATAGATAGATATATAGATATAGATATATAGATATATGATATATAGATACATAGATAGATAGACATATAGATAGATAGATAGATAGACAAAAAGACTGACAGATAGATGGACAGATTGTTAGACAGATAGTTAGATATAAAAAAATATAGATAGATAGATTTATAGGCAAATAGATAGATTGATTTATATAATGACTAATGTATAGGTAGATAAAAAATAGATAAGCATATTTATAGATAGATAGATTGATTGATAAAAAGATATATAATTTGATAAAATAGATAGATCTATTTATAGTTAAATAGATAGACAGATTGATAAAAAGAAAGATATATAAATTGATAGATAAATAGATATACAGATAGAAAGGCAAATTTATAGACAGATAGATATATGGACATATAGATAGATAGATTTAGAGATAGATAGATAGATAAACAGACCGATTAATAGAGTGATATATAAATAGATAGAAATAAAATATTGACATATAGATAGATAGATAGATAGATAGAAAAATAGATAGATAGACAGATAGATAGATAGGTAGATAGGCAAATAGATACATTGATAGATATATAGATAGAAAAATAGATAGGTAGATAGATAGAAAGATAGAACATTTCATTCATTTATAAATAGATTAAAAGATAGAAAGAAAGATATATAGATTGATTGATAGACAGATAGATAGATAGATAGATAGAAAGATATGTATATAGATATATATATAGATAGATAGACTGATAGATAAACAAATAGATTGACAAATTGATAGAAGCATAAATAAATAGATAGAGACATAAATAGATAGACAGATAGATCGATAGATCGATAGAATCATAGAAAAATAGTTAGACAGATTGATAGACAGATAAATGGATATACAAATAGATAGATAGACAGATTGATGGACAAATAGATAGATAGATATATAGATAAATAGATAGATAGAAAGATAGATATAAAGATAGATAGAAAGATTGATAGAAAGATAAACATATATATATATATATATATATATATATATATATATATATATAGACAGACACATAGACATATAGACAAGTTGGTAAATAAACTTATAGATAGATAGATAGATAGATAGAGTGTTAAATTGAAAAATCAAAATATATATAGAAAGATAGTTATACAGATAGATAAATAGAAGAAAGACTTATAGATAGAGAAATTGATAAACATATAAATAAATATAAATATAAATATAAATATAATATAAATATATATATATATATATAAAGGTAAATACATAGATAGATAAATAAACAAATATTAGACAGATAGCTAGAAAGATTGTTAGACATAATGATAGTCAGATTGACAGATAGATTGATAGACACATTAATCGATAAACAGATAGATGGATAGATAGATAGATAGATCAATTGATTGATATACATATAGATATATTGATAGATAGGCAGTTAGATAGACAGATAGATAGCTAGCTTTCTAGATAGATTGATTGATGGACATAATAATAGACATACAGATAGACAGATGGATAGACAAATAGATAGACACAGATTTAAAAATTGAATGATTAACAGATAGTTAGATAAACAAATAAATAGATAGATTGATTGATTGATTGACAGATAGATATACAAAAAGATAGACTAATAGACTGATTGATTGATAAATAGATAGATAGATTGAGAGATAGATAAATATAATAATAGAAAATAGAAAAATAAACAAATATATATATATATATAGATAGATAGATAGATAGAAAGATAGATGGACAGATTGATAGATCGATAGATAGATACATAGATAGATAGTTACTTAGATTGATAGATAGATGATATATCGATATACGGAAAGATAGATATATTGATAGGCAGATAGATAGATAGTTAGACAAATAGCTAGATAGATTGAAAGATAGAATAATAGACAGACAAACAAATACATAGATAGAAAATAGACACGCATATAAAAAGATACAAAGATAAACAGAAAGATAGATAAATATATAAACAGATTGATAGACAAATTGATAGACATATAGATATAAAGAAATCTAGTTTAATAGGATGATTTATTGATAGACTAATTGATATATAAAGTTATAGATAGATTGATTTACAGATTCATAGACATAAAGATTGAAAATAAATAGAAAATAGATAGAACATAGATAGACAGATCGATAGAAATATAGATATACAGATAGGTAGAAATATGGAAAGATAGATAAATACGCATATTTATTGACAGATAGATAGACAAATCGATAGAAAGATAGATAGACAAATAGATAGAAAGATAGATAGACAGATCGATAAACAGATAGATAGACATATGGAAAGATAGATAAATACACATATTGATTGACGGAAAGATAGATAGATAGACATATCAATAGATGGATAGATATATAGATAGATAGATAGATAGATAGTTAGATAGATAGTTGGATAAATAGATTGATAAATAAATAGACATATAGATAAATAAATAGATAGACACATAGATATATCGATTGATAGACATATAGATTAATAAATAGATATACACATAGATAGATTTATAGATAGACATATAGATAAATAAATAGATAGACACATAGATAGATTGATAGATAGAATGATAGAGAGATTAATAAACATATAGATTGATATATCAGATCAAAAGATAGATTGATAGATTCAATGATTAATATATAGATAGATATATCGACAGATACACACACACACACACACAATAGACAAATTGATAGACAAATTCATAGATATATTGATAGATAGATTGAAATACTGATAGATAGATTGATTGATTGATAGACAGAAAGATATTACAAGAAAAATCCCATATAGCAACGGACAAATCCCTAGCTAAATAAGCATTTTCTATTACTAAATATGATATAGCGATGGATTAACAATGGATCGATTCCCTATCTAAAGTGCAGGTCGCTAAAATTTAGCAAGGAAAATTATCCCTAGCTAAAAATTTAGTGATGGTAAATCCCATGTTAAAAAAAATAAATTTCCAAGCTAAATTAAATAGAGATTTTTCCCAAACGTTTTAAATTTCAAATCAAATTTAAGAATTTAATTTATTTTAAAATTTTTTAATTAAATAATATAATATTTTTTAAAATTGAATAAAAAATGAAACTACAAATAATTTTTAATAAACAAAAAATAAAATCATTTAATAAATTATTCTAATTTAATATTTTAAATAATTGAAACAAAAAAATAAAAAAAATTATTACATCTTTTTCATCAATATATCTACCGACAGTGCATAAAGTATAATATATCCATTCATTTACGTTGTTTTATCTCAAACTACTCTGATCACCATTTTTCTATTGCGACAAAGCTGTCCGAGTCATGTCACGTAATGTGTTGTGAAAAATCCCATCACTTATACAAGCTTTATGTGAGTAACATTGTGGCATCATATCTGTGAGAAATTTAAGCCACTCAATCAAATTAAAAAAATGTTATGTTTTGAAAAAAATATAATTCTGTAGTATATATGTAAATATATACTAACATTTCTCTTGTATATATATATTACTATAGCATATGTACATAAAAATTGAAGTATTATGTGTACATATATACTGATTACAAATATACTTAGTATATATGTACATAAAATACTGTAGTACTATATGTACGTATATACTAACTTTATTCATATGTATATACCACATTTGTTGTTGTTGCTGTAGTTCCCAATGCTGCTATCACTGATGCGGCTGCTACCACTACTGCCACTGTTGCTGCCGTTGTCGCTGCCGCTGTCGCTGCCGATGTCGCTGCCGATGTCCCTGCCGATGTCACTGCCGCTGTCACTGCTGTTGCCGCTGTCGCTTCCGTTGTCGCTTCCGCTGTCGTTACCGCTATCGCTGCCGCTGTCGCTACCGCTGTCGCTGCCGCTGTCGCTGCCGCTGCCACTGTCGCTGCCACTGTCGCTTCCGCTGTCGCTGTCGCTGCCGCTATCGCTGCCACTGTCGCTGCCGCTATCGCTGCCACTGTCGCTGCCGCTATCGCTGCCACTACCGCTGCCGCTACCGCTTCCGCTGCCACTGCCGCTGCTGCTATCGCTGCCGCTATGGCCGCCATTGTCGCTGCCATTGTCACTGCCACTGTCACTGCCCCTGCTACTACCATTGCTGTCCCTACTGCCTCTACTGCCGCTGATGCCTTTGCTGGCCCCGTCGCCACTGACGTAGCTATCATCATTGGCCACTGCAATGGCTTTCACCATTGGCCGTTGCAGTGGCTGCCACTGCTGGACGCTGCAGTGGCTGCCGCCGCTGGCCACTACGGTGGCTGCCGCTACTACCGCTGCCACTTGTGCTGCCACTGCATGTCGCTGCTGTAGCTACTGCTACCACTGCTACCACCGCCGCCGTTGTCACCACCGACACTACTATCAACGCTGCCACCTCTAACATTACTACCACTACTTTCGGTGTTGCCGCTGCTTCCAGTGTTGCTGCTACTTCCAGTTCTACCACTACTGCTGCCGTTGACACTGTTACCACTACCTCTGTTGCCATCGCTCCCACCAATGTCATCGCCACTGTTGTTGCTCCACCGCCACCACTACAGCTGCCACCACCACTACTACCACCACTACGACTACAGCCACTACTGCTACTACTACCACCGCTACCGCCATTGTAGTCATTACTACTACTGTCGCCGCTGCCACTGTTATTGCTGCTAATAATAGGGTTTTACATACCTATAATAGGCTAAAACTCTACCCAAAAATTCAGAGACACACAAACATTTTCACAGATATATAAAAATGATTATTATAGACATGAACAAACACAAATTAAAGTTGATTGTCATACAGTTTCAACAAAAATTTAATTAAATAATTTAATATTTTTATATTAAATTGAATAATAACAGAAACTATAAATGAAAATATTTAATTACAGAAAAAAATTCATTTAATAACTTATTCTAATACAATATTTTAAATAACTAAAACAAAAAAAATAACAAAATTATATTATATCTTATAAATAAATGTATCTACTGACTGTGCATATAATATAATCTATCCATGCATTGATGTTGCTTTCTATCCCTCTGCTCCTTCAATTACCAACTCTCTACTGTGAAAAAGCTATCTGAGTCATGGTACTTCATGTATGTTGAAAAAACCTTCGCTTATACAAGTTTCATATGGTAAAAAATGTGGTACCATATCTATAAGAAATTTAAACCATTCAATCAAATCAAAATAAATTAAAAAAAACTATGTTTTGATAAATATATATTACTATAATAAATATGTACATATATACTAGTATTTCACTCGTACATATATTACTATAGTATACGTACATATAAACTATAGTATTATGCATACATATATACTCAGTATATATGTACATAAAATACTTTAGTATTATATGTACGTATATACTGACTATAAACATACATATATATAGCATTTGTTGCCATTGCTGCTACACCCGCTGTCACTACCACTACTGGCACTAGTGCTGCCACTTCTGCCACTACTTCGGCTACTGCTGCCATGGCTGTCTATGCTGCCACTACTACCGCTGTTGCGGCTACTTCCACCACTACTGCCACAGCCACTACTGCCACTACTACTGCTACTGCCACAACTACCACTACTGGCACATCTGGCACCGCTGCCATCACTGCCGCTGTTACCACCACTACCGCTGCTTCCGGTGTTGAATATAGGCTTTTACATACCTATAATAGGCTAAAACTCTACCCAAAAAATTCAGAGACACACAAACATTTTCTCAGATATATTAAAAACAATTATTATAGACATAAACAAACACAAATTATAGTTGATTTTCATATAGCTTCAACAAAAATCCAAAAGATGTCCAGTAATTAGGTTTAGAGAGAAAGAGAGTGCAAAAATAAAATATTTTTGGAATAATAAAGATAAAATAAGCTAGCCCTCCTTTTGATAAATTTGAAATCGGTAAATATGGGACCCATTCATTGGAAGGACCATGGTAATGTATGAATACTTTGAATCAAAATTTTTTCGTGTGTCTCACATAATGTGTCCTACAAAGATTCAAAATAAGGTTAAACAGTGAAGCAAAGAACAAAACCAGAATAAAAAAATTGAAACCTACAAAAAAATATCATAATTATTTGCTACACAAACAAAAATAAATAATAATTTAGAAATAATTCTCATACGAAATCATCCTCATAATTTGTAGGGAATGCTAGCCTCTCCTCCGAGGTTTCACAACTGGATCTCGAAATTCTATCTGTTGCACCAATGATGCTAACTGTGACTTCATATAAGACATCTACTGTTGCATTATATTCATAATTTCTTTCATCTTATCGTTCATTTCTTTAATTTCTTGCATTTCTTCCATCAAATTAGTATACTTCTCAACCTTATGTTCTTTAATTACATATATATCTACCTTCAAGTGAGATATCTATTCATACTTCCTTTTAATTCTAGTCTACATAACTATAATACGTTCATTTGTTTCCATTGCTTGTTGTTGGACTGCCTCATCCACCATTGCTGAGATACGTGAATTAGAAGCACGCCCATTATTTGTATACATATATTACATCTTTTATCATATATGAGTTCATATTTGAGCTTGAGGACCAAGGGCTGGGATTAGATAAGAGTATGACTCTTATTTGTATTATATCATATATGAGCCTGATCAATAGACGCTCTCATGCTATGTACTTGCATATTGTTGATCTTATATCTTTTGCCATTTAATTTCAAGTTAGTGCAACAAATTAGTATTATCCCATATATAATTATATGTTAGGATTAGTAAATTTATTTTTAAATAGTTATATATAGATAAATATATAATTATATATAGATATTTGTATACAAGTAGTTATAAGTATATTTAAATAAATGTATACAAAGTTATAAACAACTATATAGATTTACATATATGTATACATAATAAAAAATAAAGTTATATTTATTTATATTTATAGTTATAAAAATATTTATATATAGTTATAAATATATAGTTAAACATTATGTTGTATGTTTTTATACATATAATTATAAATATAGTTACATGTGGTTATACATATAATTACACGTATAGTTAAACTTATATTTATACATGTATGTATATATATTTTATCATATAATTTCATATATTTATACATATAGTTATGTATAGGTATGGATATACTAAAATACATTTTTTATACTAATATATAAAAATGTATATTAAATACATATTGTTAATTATATATATAAATATAATTATGTATAAAGTTTTTATATTTATACATATAGTAAGATAGAATTATTTATAGTTATGTGTTAGTATACATATAATATATATTGTTATAAAAAATTATATATCGTTAAATATTTAGTTTTATATATATATATATATATATATATATATATATTCATACTAGTAGTTATATTTAGTTATACATAAATATATACAATGTTATAACCAAATGTAGAGATTTACAAATATGAAAACATATATGTATAAATAGTTAAAAAAATAGTTATATTTAATTATATAAAGGTTTATTTAGTTTTACAAATATTTATATATAGTTATACACATATAATTAAACATAATGTTGTATGTTGTTATACATGTATTTATAATTATTATTACATGTGGTTATACATATAGTTACACATATAGTTAAACTTATATTTATACATGTAGGTATATATATTTATTTATATAATTTTATATATCTATACATATAGTTACGTATAGGTAAGATATAGTAAAATATATTTTTGAATGCTAATATATACAAATGTATATTAAATATATGTTGTAAATTATATATTTAAATATAGTTATGTCTAAAGTCTTTATAGAAATACATATAATAAGATACAATTATTTATAGTTATATATTATTAAACATATAGTATATATCGCTATAAATATTTTTATATAGTTAAACAAATAGCTATCAATCTTGTTCACTGTCTATCAATCTATTAGTCTATCTACCTATCTATCTCTCTATCTATATATCTATCTATAATTATGCCTATCTCTCTATCTGCCTATCTTTCTATCTTTATATTTATCTATTTTTCTATGTGTGTGTACATATGTATGTATATAAATATATATATATACATATCCATCTACCTATTTGTCTATTTAACTATCTATATAGTTGTCTATCTATATATTTGTATATTGATCTATCTAGCTATCTTGCTATCTAATTATCTATCTATCAGTATAACTTTGTAAGTATCTATCTATCTAATGTTAATCTTTCTATCTGTAATTTTTCTTTCTGTATTTGCCTATTTATCTATCTATTTATTTGTTTGTCTGTCTGTCTATCATTCTATTTGCCTATCTATCTATATATTTTTCTGTTAATCTGTCTATTTAACTATTTTTCAATCTTTTCTTCTATTTGTCTTATATCATTGTATCTATTTATCTATCTATCTATCCATGTATTTATGTGTCTATTTGTATATGTGTCTATCTATCTATCTATCTCCATATCTATCTATCTATTTGTATATCTATTTTCCTATCTATTTGATTATCTTTATATCTATTTGTCTAATTATCTATTTATCTAATTATCTATTTATCTATCTTTCTTACTTTCTATCATTCTATTTGTATATCTGTCTATTTGTCTAATGTGTATTTGGCTATCTTTGTATCAATATATTTGTCTATCTCTCTATCTATCTCCATGTCTTTATATCTATCTATCTAGCTATCTTTCTATCTATCTATCTTGCTATCTTTCTATCCATCTATATATCTATCTGTCTATTTATCTTTCTATCTATACTAAAATTTAACTATCGATCTATCTGTCTATATGTCTATCTCTTTATATATCTAAGTGTCTATCTATCTATTTGTATTTCATTCTATCTATCTTTTTATCTGTCTATCTAACTAACTAACTAACTATCTATCTATATATTAATCCATCTATGTATCTATATATTTTAGATCTATTTATATGTCATTATGTTTATTTATCTATCTATCTATCTATCAATCTAACTATAAATATATCTACATATTTTCCTATCTATCTATATATTTATTTGTATAACAATATATGTGTATATCTTTTATTTTATGTCTATCAATTTCTCTATCAATTTGCCTATATTAATCTGTCTATTAATTTGTATATCAATCAATCAATCTATCTGTCTATCTATCTATTTATGTGTCAATCTTTCTATCTATCTATCTATCTATCTATCTAACTTTCTAATAATATATATATCATTATGTCTATTAATCTATATATATATATATATATATATATATCAATCTATCTGTCTGTTTGTCTGTTTGTCTATCTATCTATCTATATGCCTATATATTTGTCTATATATTTGTCTATCTATATCTTTATCTATCTATCTATATATTTTTCTATCTATCAAACTTTCAATTTATCTATTTGTCTTTTTATCTATCTATTTTTCTATTTATCAGTCAATCTATCTATCAAACTATCTGTCTATATATCCACACATCTATAAATCTGTCTATCTATCTATCCATATATCCATCCATCTATTTATACATCTATTATTAATTCATCTATATATATCCATCCATCTATCGATATATCTATCCATCTATCTACCCATCAATTTATCCATCAATCTATTTATCTATCTATACATGTATCTATTCATCTATCCATCCGTCAATTTGTCCATCTATCTATCTGTCTATTGATCCATAAATCTATCCATCTATCTATCTATCTATCTATATATCAATCTATATATATATATATATTTATTTATTTATATTTATATTTATATTTATATCTGTCTATCTATCCATATATCTATTCATCTATCTATCCATCTATCTATTTGTCTATCTATTTATTTTTTTATATGTCATTCTACATGTCTGTCTATTTGTCTATCTATTGGTGTATCTATCTTTCTATCTATCTATCTATATATATATCTACCTATTTATCTATCAATCTATTTGTTTTTCTATCTATATGTATGTCTATGTGTCTATCTATCTATCTATCTATCTATATATCTATCTATCTGTATGTCTATATGTCTGTCAAAATATCTATTTGTCTATCTGTCTATTCGTCTATCTATCTATCTATCTATCTATTTGTCTATATGTATGTCTATATGTCTATTTATCTGTTGGTCAACCTGCCTGTCTATCTGTCTGTCAAAATATCTATTTGTCTATCTATTTATTCGTCTATCTATCTATCTATCTATCTATTTGTCTATATGTATGTCTATATGTCTATTTATCTGTTGGTCAACCTGCCTGTCTATATGTCTATCTTTCTATCTAAATATCTATCTATCTAACTTTTGTCTATATACCTATTTATCTATTTGTCTATCTATCTTTCTATATGTCTTTCTATTTATCTATATATTTGTTTGTCTACCTATCTATCTAACTATGTGTCTTACTAAGTATCTAATAGTCTATCTATCTATATATATATATCTGTCTATATATTTGTGTATCTAACTATATATCTATTTGTCTATCTTCTACCAATCAATCTGTCTATTTATATCACTATAAAAAATATTGATTTAGCTAGGGAATAATCCCTAGCTAGATAGCGATGGACTAGCTAGGTAATAACAAGATATTTTTGATTTAACTATGGATTAGCAACGGATTAGTGATGGATTAGTGATGGATTAGAGATTTTTGATTTAGCTATGGATTAGCAATGGATTTAGCTAGGTAATAACAAGAGATTTTACATTGAAATAAATACTATCAACGGATTAGTGATGGATTAGCAATGGATTACTGACGAAAATATCTGATTTAAAATTTTTCGTCGCTAATATTTTCATAGATTTCGTGCAAGAAACTGAGAAAATTAGTGATGGATTTAGAGATAGAATTTCTTTATCTAATTAAACTAGGAATTTAGAGATGGATTTTTCAACAGAATTTTTCTAGCTAATTATATCTATATAAATTCTGTCACTAATATTGTCTTAGATTTCTGCGGAAAAAAAACTAGAATTTAGAGACAATTTAGTGATAGAATTTCTCTAGCTTATTAAACTATGAATTTAGCGATGGATTTAGCGACAGAATTTTCCTCAGTTAATTATATCGAGATAAATTCCACCACCAACACCCCCATAGATTTTCGGACAAAAAAACAAGGAATTTAGCCATGGATTTAGCGATGGAATTTCCCTAGCTAATTATATCGAGCTAAATTCCATTGCTAATATTTTCATAGATTTCCACGCAAAGAAAACTAAGAATTTAGCAATGAATATAGCGATGAATTTTTTCTAGCTAATTATATCGAGACAAAATTCGTCGCTAAATAATTATTTGAAATTTTTTTTACTATTTTATATATTATTGAAAATGACTTTTTTAAATTTTATTTTTTACAAAATATACCCAATTAGTTAGGGATTTTTCCCTAGCTATTTGCACTGTGAATAATTTTCATCTCCAATTTTTAATGATTTAATTTTTTTTTTAATTTATTATTTGTTTTAATATTTTATTTAATTTTGTTTATTAATTGTTTGTCATGGTCTCTAGATGAGTGATGCTTAAAAGACACATTCTCATCATAAAATTATAAAAAAAAGAATACTATAAATAAATAATTTAAAAAATATAAAAATACAAAAAACAAATTATATTAATAAGGATGAAAAGAATTATTTTTATGATTATAAAATTTTAAAAAAATTATACAAAAAACTTTTCTAAAATATTTAATTAGGAAACTTAAAAATTTGTATTAAAGTAACATTAAATAATTAATTCTATAATTAAATTAATTTTTAAAGATATTTTAAAAAATAAATGAACATCCATTAAAATTTCTACTAATATAAAAATAAAATAGTTTATTGTATGATTAAATAGAAATTATTTACAAAAATATCTAAATTGATGAATAAACTAGTAAATATTAATATTATTATAAGTATAAAAAAATTTTTATGAATATTGGAAACTTTATAAATAAATAATTAATACAAAATTTGAAAATCTTGAATTATAATAAAAATTTAAATTATTTCATTAAATTTAAAAGAAAATAAAAATGATATTTATAATTAAATTATAGATGTTTGCCGCTACTAAAATTAATATGAATTAAACAATTGAGTAATATTTTTACTATTAGCCTTTAATATTCAGTCAGTATTAAAATATTAATTATAATTTTTTTTTAATTATCTTCTCACTTTAAGTAATTTTTAGAATTTTAAAAATTATATATTATTTCAATTAATATAAATTTTATGCTTTTAAAATTATTTCATATTATCTTCATTAAATTAATATAAATTCTTAAAAATTTATAACCATAAAATATATATATTTATATATTTTTTAACAACAAGAGTGTTTATAACTTTTAGGAGAGCGGCTTGAAGAATAATCATATTTTCAACTTTGCCTTGCTATATGAAATTTGCAAATTTTGTAGCCATTTAATTTTTTTTTCTAGTTGGAAGTCCAAACATCTATTTTTTGAAGTTGTTTATATATTTATTATTTAATTAATTTGATAATTAAAAATTATAAGGCGTTTGTTTTTCATGTGTGACTTGCTACACACATATGAACTTGTTTAAAATAATTTGATAATAAAAAAAATATGAGTCTTTATGTTGTTTATATATTTATTGTTTCTTTAATGTTTTGATAATAATAAATAAAAACATTTTCGGAATTTTACTAATTCAAGAATGCTTTCTTGTTGTCCAAGAGATAACTCTTAGTCTCTCCAAATTCTCCACATATCTCTTTCGACACCGATACCGCATAACCTAATAGTAGAGTAAGTGATAATTCCTTCAAGCCGTGAGTTTCTTATTGATTTTAAGTATGTTTTCTACCCTAACTCTTCATCGATTATCTTAATGCCAGAGTGTGTGTTTGGATTTTATTTTATTTTTTGAATTTTTTTTTCTACCCTCACTATTACCATTTATTATACACAATACTTCATTAATCACCTTGGTATGCTTGGATTACTTATACACACTAATTCGTATACATACTCAATGCATGTGTGATATAATGCATTCTCATTGTGTGGATGTTGATGTTGCATAGTAGGTATGGCATGCAGGCTTGATATCCATGTTTTTTGTCACTCAGACAGGCTTGTGATTTTGGATTTTAATCACGAGATGGGTGTTAGTGTTTCTGGCGAGCTGTGTGTATAAAATAACATATTTAATATTTGCATAAAAAATTATGTTAATATGATGATCCCAAGATTAATAACACATTAATATGTATAAGTGTATTTAACAAATGTATAATTATAAAAATAGTATACATAACTATATATAAATATAACAAAATATATTTAATATACATACATACATACACACACACACACACACACACATATATATATATATATATAACTATATGTAAATGTACTTAACAATATGTATGTCAACATATAACTAGATATAAATGCATTTATCTACATCAATACCTTTACATAACTATATGTTTAAATATATATAATTACATGAAAAACTATATATAACTACATCTACAACAGGTATAACAACATATATGTAGCTATATGTTTAACTATATATGTATAACTATTTATAAATATTTGTATAACTATATAAAACTTTTCATTACTATATTTAAGTATATCTGTAACTATGTATACTATTTTTATAGCTATATTAATAACTATATATAATTATTTTTTTAACTATATAATATTTTATAACTATATGTGTAATTCTATATAACTATATTTTAACAACATATACCATATGTATAATAATATATAACTATATATAATGTATTTTACTACATGTATAACTATAAAAATGTTATATATAACAATATCTTTAACTACATACATATTTATAACTATATGTATAATTAAATATAATTATATAAAAATTTATTTATAACTAAATATACTATAAGTATATGAACATATAACTATAAATAATTGTCTTTTACTATATGTATAATTATAAAAACTTCATAAATAACTATAATAATTTTCATTATTTTCATTCATAGGCAATAGTACCAAAAACTTATTTATTATTTCTAACAGTAATGTAAAATTTAAAAATATCACACAAGTGTACATGGTCAATACATAATGTAAAAGAAAAAACTAATATCAGCAAAGTAATTAAAAATGTTAAATGTAAGCAAGTAAAAATGAAGTTATGAATAACAAAAAAATTCTAGGATATAACAAAAGTAACAAATAAGGTAATAAGGAAATAACATTTTTATAAAGGACTATACTATAATTGATGATTTTCTTTAAGTTGTTTCTTCAATTATATTAGTAAAAATTCCTAATAAACCATATTTTAAACTTCACATGCATTTTTTTAAGTCTAACATGCTTCTCAAATTTTATATCTAAATTAAATAGATTACATTGCGAATATAGTAAAAACAACATGATAAGATATATGTCCTTTAGGATTTGCAAAATAATAATATTATATTCTTATATTACTTATAAATCAATAATATTAACTATAGAATAAAATTATTAAATAAACATCAACCAATTATGATCTACAAATTTAACTTTTCAAGAAATATATTAGTATTACATTGTATTAATATTGGCCAAATGAAAGCAAAAAATAAATAATACAAATAATTCAATTAATGAAATTTTTTTTCTAAAAGATAACTATTAAAATGCACATCTTAAAATTTAAACTAACCCTGGCATAAATGAATTTAGCCTATTTTAAATTTATCTTGATGTAAGTTTTTGTCTGACAAAAATAATTAAATGACAAAAGCATTCTAATTATTAACAAGAAAAGAAATAAATATATAAAAGAAAACTCCAATATGCATGAGCTAGTTTGTGAGCTACATCTTTTTCATTATAACTCATCTTTGTAACCTCTTTTGTATCTTTTTATCTATAGCTTCTTACTTTCTTTCTTTGCATACAATATTTTGTATCTTCTCCAGCTTATCATTTTCAAATACTACCATAAGTTTTAGAAAACTCTTCTGCGTGTTTTCCTCTTATGGAATTCTGTAGTTAAGACTTTTTATGTTTTTTCAAAAAGTAGTTTTTGAATCTTCTCTCTCTCATGGTTCATGACAAAAACTCTCCCATAAGCTGAACTTCAGTTGAACTTGTTCTTGGTTGTGTATACTATAACAAAACATAGAGGTGAAAAGAGGAACTCTATTAGATATTATAAAAAAAAATTCTCCATGCATTCTCATAATCTCTTATATATATATATATATATATATATATATATAGAAGCCAATTTATTAATGGAAAACATTACTTTGGTAGGTATAAAATGAGCTAATTTGGTCAATCAATCAATAATTATCCAATTAATATTATTACCTTTTAAGATTCTTGATAATCTCATCACAAAGTCAATGATAATATGCTGCAAATTATTATATATTGGGAATTGTTATTATCACATATTGAGTTTTTTTATAATTATTCCATAACTTAAAACTATTAGCACTATCTTATTTAAAATTGCATATAGAATGAATCATTCATTATCTTCAATTATGATTCCATTTCTATTAATATAAATTTTTCTTGTGATAACAAGTTAACAAATAGGTATAAGAAGAATGGTTTTGCATCAATTATCAATAGTTTTGTGATAAAAAATTAACAAATAGGTATAAAAACTTAATAAATTTTTCTAGTGATGGCAACTTAACAAAGAGGTATAAGAACAAAAGTTAAAATTTTTCAAACATAAACCTCAAAATAATAAATTATCAATGGTTTTGCATCAATTTGGTGAGTATGTTAATTATATTAATCTACTAGGATATGTAGAAAATTCAACCACTTTAATTGTAGTGTGTTTGTGTCCATATTTGGAAGAAATCAAACAAATTCATATTGAATCTAAAAACAACCAAAATAAAATAATAGAGATCAAGGCTCAGATAGTGCTCTAGGAAAAACATTCATCCAAGAATCATTTCCAAGCCACATAAAAACCATACATGATGCACTTTTTGAAAAACCCCAATTTCAAGAACAATGGTTTAAAGAGTTTTGATCATTTGTTTCACTTGAAATTTAATTGAGTGTTAATACTTAATATTATTTAGGTGAATGATTTTGTATCATAATAGTTATTTTTTAGAGTTAAGAGAAAATTTATTAGTTTGTTTAAAGAACACTTAAAGTGAAGAATGAAAGAGTTATATGTACTATGGGGTTTTATTTGCAGAATTTATTGGAATGCAATTCTAGGAACTATATATAAATATTTGTATAACTATATAAAACTCTATATAATTAAATATAACTATATTTGTAACTATGTATTATAAGTATACATTTATGTAAATCTATATACTTGTTTATGCCTTTGTATATATTTATGTACAACTACTTATAACAACTTATATGAATATATCTATATATAACTATATGTTTAACTATATATAACTATTTATAACTATATATACTATTTTATAAAAATATATAACTATAAATAATTATATCATACAATATGTATAACTAGAAAAACTTTATGCATAACTATATTTAAATATATAATTTACAATATATATTTAATATACATTTTTATATATTAATATATAAAAATATATTTTACTTTATCTATACCTATTCATAACTATATGTATAAATATATAAAATTATATGAAAAAATATATATACCTACATGTATAAATATAATTTTAACTATATGTTTAACTATATGTATAACCACATGTAATTATATTTATAATTACATGTATAACAACATACAACATTATGTTTAACTATATGTATATAACGAGTCTAATTTCTAAGCCATATAAACAAAATTATTTAGTTAAACTTATAATGGAATGTGTATAATGGTGTGTCCTTATAAATGGTCAAAATGGATTGAGATATCACAATATCAGCTGCTCCCATATAAAAATGAAATAAAAGGGAAAATATTATACAATAAAGAAAATGTATAAATATCAAAATCATAATATATATATATATATATATATAGACAAACACACACACACACACACACACACACACACTTGGAAACATGAATGGAGTACTCTTATATATTATGGGCACTCTTAATGCATAATACAATAAAATAAAATAAAAGAAGGTAACTCAACAAAAATGACTGCTTCTCATTTACTTATGTTAGATATTTTTAGAGTTAGTTATTCTATTATTGATTTAATTATCATAATTTTTTCTTCAAACAAATACATCTGCATATAAATGATATCAAAATGTGCAATGAGTCATTGTATGAGTTGGAAAATTCCAACGTTTAACTATAGTTCACTATGGGATACATATTATTGGAATGCTTTTGCATGAATATTAAATTCTAAATGTGCAGGCATGTGGTGCTAAATACATTATCAAGGAGGATTTGCTGGATGACATAGTTTTTGATGAAGTTGTTGTTGCCCTAGTTGACCTTGCTAGAAGAGTATCATACAATATGCTCCTTGCTTCGTTTCATTTATTCATTATTTGTTACTTTAAATAATTTTCCTTGTTCCATGTTTCAAAAATTTTATGCTATTTAGATTCTAGATCGAGTTTCTTTTCCTCCAATCTTATGCATGTTCTTACTGTTTAGGGGGGAAGTTGTAGGTTTTCTAACTTCCAAGAAGGATTTCAAAACATTCAAGGATAATCTTGTATTATTTTGGGACAATTTGGTAGTAGAATCTCAGGATGGGCCATTATTTGATAAGGGTTTATTTGAAAAGTGTATGGATTATTTAATAGCGGCGTCATGGAAAAGTTATAGCTTTGTTGAAGATAAAGATAAATTCTGATATAGTAAATGGTATTTCAACCATTGTGTAGTATATACGTACATACTAAATTTGATTCCATGATCACTAAAAAATTAGACTAGTTTTTTATTTCTGTTTGAATTTGATGCTTACTTGATGATGCCAGAAGATAAAATGGGCAAAACAGATTAAAAAGCCAATCCTAAAGGAACTGATTGACCCAGAAAAAGGTGATCCCTTCTATTTGTTTATTGAAAGCAGAGTTGTTTCCTATTGCTTGTAGAAGGATTCTGAAAGAATTCTAGGAAATACTTCTGGCATGTGTATTTTGCATGTTCTACTTTTCTTTTTTTTTCTAGATACTATGTTTAATATTCTCATAACTGCTAATAACTCCTTTTTTGCCCTTGTAATTGTGTAGGATTTGAAGCCTTAACTCCAAATATTTTTGCAAGAAATGATTGAAACTGTGGAAGGCAGTGGTTAAGTTGTTTAACTTCTTCGAACCCTATCATCACTCATGAGTTTGTGTACCATGGCCATTGTAATTTGCATTTTATTGCTCATTATTTGCTTACACGAAAACATGATATGCATTCTTTGATCGTTGAATTTGAATCTCTATTGTTCCTAATATTTTTGGATGTTCATGAGAGATTTATAATAGAGTTGCATTCTGAAATAGTTTTCTCGGTTCAATGAGAGGTTTCTCTTATATATACATATAAGATAAATGCTAATATATCTCTTATACGTACATGCTGTGTATATATGTTCTTATATACTCAATACATCTACATATAAACTAAAGTATTTGTACATAAAATACTGTAGTATTATATGTACATGTATACTGAGAATATATGTATACAGTATATATGTACATATAATACTGTAGTATATATGTATATATACTATAGTAATATATGTAGCTAGTGAAATACTAGTATATATGTACATATATACTGTAGTATTATATATTTAGCAAAACATAACTTTTTAATTTATTTATTTTGATTTGATTGGTTGGTTTAGATTTGATACAGATATTGTACAGCATTGTTCCCCATACGAAGCTTTCATAAGTGAAGAGATTTTTTACTAGACATGACACACCATGACTAAGACAGGTTTGTCGCAACAGAAAGATGGTGACCAGATGAGTTGGGGGAGAGAAAGCAACATCAATTTAATGAATAGTTTATATTTTATGTACTGAATGTATGTATTGAACTTTTATCCTATAAAATCTAGTTGCAAATTTCTTGTGCCTTGTGTTTCTAGGTTCGATGCAATTTCGAACAAACAAAGTTGATTTTTGCAACCCTGTTTAAGGTGTTGGTTCCTTTTTTTTAATGCTTATGGCATAATATATAGTTGTTTAATGTTCATGCTCCATAATAAGTATTTACACTCTACTTTAATGTAAATACCAGTACATTTATTCTTGTATATATGTATATGTACATATATACCAGTTATATGTACATATACATATATACTTGTATATATGTACAAGTATTTACCAGTATATGTCTATATGTAAATATACACTAAAGTATATGTACATATTTATATGTACATATAGATACTTATTATATGTACATATATACACTATAGTATATATACATATACACTACAATGTATATGTACATATATACTATAAAATCTAGTATAGTATATATATACTACAATATACTACAATGTATATTTATTATATGTACATTTATACACTATAGTATATATGTACATATATACTACAATGTTGGTTCCTTTTATCCTATAAAATCTAGTGTACATATATACACTATAGTATATATATGTACATGTATACATTGGTATATATGTACAAGTATTTACCAGTGTATATGTACATACTTGTACATATATACTAAAGTGTATTTGTACATACATGTACATATATATTGACATATATATTGTAGTGTATATGTATTCACATATATATGTACATATACACTATAGTATAAATGTACATATAAATACTTGTACATATATACCTGTATAAATATACATATACATATATACCAATGTATACATATACACTATAGCGTATATGTATACATGTATATATGTACATATACATTGTAATCTATATGTACATATACTGAGTTTATATGTACATATAAATACTTGTACATATATACCAGTATATATGTACATATATACCAGTATATATGTACATATACATATATACTAGTGTATACATATACAGTATAGTATATATGTACATATATACTACACTGTATATGTACATTTACACTGCTATATATGTATATGTACTTATATATCAATATATATTTACATATATACTATAGTATTATATGTAACTAGTGAATGCAAGTATATATGTACATATATACTATAGTATGTATGTACATATAAATTACAATATTATATATTTATCAAAATAGAACTTTATTTATTTATTTATTTTGATTTGATTGACTGGTTTATTTTTTGAATATATATGATGCCGCAATGTTTTCCATACAAAAAGCTTATAGAAGAGAATCAATTTTTCAATTAACATGACGCACCATGACTCGGATAGCTCTTTCATAGTAAAAAGATGGTGATCATAGGAGCTAAGAGGGAGAAAGTAATGTCAATGCATGGATACATTATACTTCATGCACTGTTGCTAGATAAATAAATTATTTTGTGTTATGTTTTTATTTTAATTATGTAAAATATTGTATCATAATAATTTATTAAAAGATTTTATTTTTGTTAATTAATAAATTATCATTTATAGTTTCTGTGTTTATTTAATTTAATATAAAATATTAAATATTTTATGAAATTTTTTGAAAAAAAATAAAATACTAAAAATAGTTTTGGATTATAAATAGCTAGGGATTTTCCCTTGCTAATTTTGGTAAGGAATTTTCCATTGCTAATTTAGTTTGGAAAATAATTATTTTAGCTAGTGAATTTTCTATCGCTAAAATTTTTTAGCTAGGGACTCTTTCCCTCATTAAATTTTAGCGATGAACACTATAGATTGGGAAAGGTTCTGTCATTAAATCCGTTAGTGATGGAAACTCACATTTAGCTTGCTAGCTAGGAAAAGCATATTTGAGATAGGAATATTTTCATCGCTAAAGTTTTTTAGCTAGGGACTCTTTCCCTCGTTAATTTTGAGTGACGAGTACTTTAGATTGGGAAAGTTTCCATTGTTAATCTATCACTATATCCTATTTAGTGATGAAAAACCCCCCATTTGGCTATGGAATTGTCCCTATCTATTTGGGATTTTTCTTGTAGTGTTATCTATCTATGTATCTAGCATTTTGTTTATATGTTTGTGTAGCTATCTTCTATTTTTCTATATATATATTTATATATCTATCAGTCTACCAGTCTATCTATCTATCTATATATTTGTATGTGTATCTATCGATCTCTCTATTTCTAAATTAGTCAATCTATTTGTCTATCTATCTATAATTCTATCTATTTGTCTTTCTGTGAGTCTATCTATTTATCTTTATGTTTGTCTATCTCTTTATCTATTTATTTTTTATTTGTTTGTCTATCAATCAATCAATCAATCAATCTTTTTATATGCATATATATTTGTCCATCTATCTATCTATCTATCTATATGTCTATTTGTCTATCTATCTATCTCTCTTTATTTCTTTCTATTTGTATTTCTATTTATCTATCTATTTATCTATCTATCTATTTTTTATCTATCTATCTATCTATCAATCTAACTATTTGTCGATTTTTTATTCTATCAATCTATTTGTCTATCTATCTGTCTATCTATCTAACAATATATTTGTCTATCTATCTAACTATCTATCTAACTATCTATCTATCTACGTGTGTATATATATATATATATCTTTCTATCAATATATCTATGTGTCTATCTCTTTATCTAATAACTGACTATATATATATATATATATATATATATCTATATGTCTGTCTGTCAATCTCTTTGTATGTATTTCTATCTGGATGTTTATCGATCTATTTATTTGTTAGTATATCTATCAATCTATCTCTTTATACATCTATCAATCTATCTATCTATATAGTTGTCTCATTGTCTGAATATTTATATGTCTATTAATTTATCTATCTATCTATATATCTATCAATCTGTGTGTCTACTATCTATTTGTTTATTTATTTATCTATATATCTATCTATCTATCTATCTATCTATCTGTCACTCTCTCTATATCTATTTATCTATATATCTTTCTCCTATCTGTTTGCCTATCTATATATCTATATGTCTATCTATATATCTATATGTCTATCTATCTATTTGTGTGCGTGCGTGTGCGTGTGTATATATATATATAAATCTATCTATTTGTATATCTATACATCTATTTTACTATCTATATATCTTTCTTTCTATTAATCTATTTCTCAATCTATCTATTTATCTATCTATGTTTCTATTTATCTGTCCATCTTTACATCAATGTATTTGTCAATCTATTCATCTATCTTTCCATTTATCTATTCGTCTCTCTATACGACTATCTATCAGTCTATTAATCCATGTTTCTATCTGTATATCTATCTATTTATCTATCCATCCATCCATAATCTATCTATCTACCTATATATATTTTATATATCTAATTATCTATCTATTTATTTATCTATCTATTCTTCTATATATATATATATATATATATATATATATATATATATATATATATATATATATATCTATCTATCTATATACCAATCCATCTATCTATCTATATTTCTATATCTTTCTATCTATCTTTATATTTATCTATTAATCTATCTGTCTATCTATCTATATTTCTATCTATCTATGTATCTTTCAATCTATCTATTTATATGTTTGTCTATCAAGATATGTATACGTATGCCTATATGTCTATTAATTTGTCTTTCTATCTGCTTGTCTATCTATCTTTCTATATTTTTGTCTATATATCTATCTATTTGCCTTTATATATATCTGTCTGTGTATCTTTTAATCATTTTGTTTATCTTTCTATTTGTATATCTATATATCTTTGTATCTATATGTCTATCTATCTATCTATCTATCTATCTGTCTACCTATCTATTTATCTTTCTATCTATAACAAATCTATCAGTTAGTCTATTTGTCTTTCTTTTTTTATCCATTTATTTTTTTATCTGCTTATCTATCTACAGTCTATCTGTCTATCTATCTATTTGTCCATTTATCTGTCTATATGTCTGTCAATCTATCTTTTTATCTATCTGCCTTTTTTTCATTCTATCTAATTGTCTATCTATTTCTCTATTTATATGTTTATCTATAAGTCTTTTTATATGTCTATCTATTTGTCTATCTATCTATCTATATGTTAGTCTATCTATCTTTTCATCTGTTTATCTATCTATATTTCAGTCTATTTGTTTGGTGATCTATCTATCTATCTATCTTTCTTTCTATCTATCTATGTATATGTATATCTTTCTGTCTGTCTATTTATCTATCTATTTATCTATCTATCTATCTTCTTTCTTTTTATCTGTTTATTTATTTGTTTATCAGCCTGTAGTCTATTTGTCTATTTATCTATCTATCTTTCTATCTATATGACTATCTATTTGTCTATCGATATCTCTATCTATCTATTTATTTATTTTTCAATCAACCATTCTATCAATGTGGCTATATATATGTCTAACTATCTATCTATCTATCTGGTCGAACTATTTGTCTATCTATCTATCTATCTATATGTGTATCTATGTGTCTATATATGTTCATATCTATCTAACTATTTATCTATCTGTCTTACTATTAGTTTATCGATCTATCTATCATACTATCTATTTATCTACTTATCTGTCTTTCTATATATCTATCTTTTTTTATTTTTATCTGTCTTTATATTTGCCTTTTAATTTATTAGTTTATTTGTTTGTCTATCTATCTGCCTATCTATCTTTCTATCTATTTTCTTATCTTTTAATCTATTTATCTATTTATCTTTCTATCTATCTGTCTTTCTATTTGTCGATCTATCTTTCTATTTATATATCAATTTGTCTATCAAACTGTCTGTCATCTATATGTCTAGCTATCTTTCTATTTGTCTTTCTATCTACCTACCTATCTATTTGCCTACCTATCTATCTATCTATTTATATGTCTATCTATTTCTCTATCTCTCTCTCTCTCTCTATGGTTATCTATTTGTCTATCTATTTGTATTTCTATCTATCTTTCTATTTGTCTTTCTATATGTTAGTCTATTTGTTTGTCTATCTATCTATCATTCACTCTTCCTTTCTATCTATATATCTATCTATTTGTCCATATCTCTATCTATCTATTTATCTATCTTTATGTCTATCTATCTATTTATCTATCTACCTATCTACCTGCCTATCTACCTGCCTATCTATTTGTCTATTTATCTATATATCTATCTCTCTATCTATATGTCTATCTATCTGTCTATCTGTATAATTTTTTTGTTTATACATTACAAGAAATATCCCAAATAAGAAAATATCCCTAGCTATATGGGTTTTTTGTCACTAAAATATAATAATGATGAATTAACGATTGAAATTATCCCATGATAAATTGCTCGTTGTAAAATATTAACGAGTAAAAAAATTCCCTAGCATGTTTTTTAACGATGTAAAATTCCCTAACTAATTTTATTTTTTTCCTTGCTAATTTTAATCATATTTAAGAATAATAATTAATAATTTTTGAATGAATACGCTAGAAACATCCCTGCTAAATTAGCGATGGAATAACCCCCTGCTATTTTCATTCCTAATCAATTTTCACAATTTTATTTTTTTACAAAACATTTGATTACATAATTTTAATATTTTGTATTAAATTAACTATACTACAAACAAATATCAAAATAGCTAGAGAAATTTAGCTAGGGATAAAATCCCTAGCTAATTATCAAGGGAGTAGCTAGGGAATAATAAGGGATTTTTGGTTTTACATTAAATTTAAAATACGACGGATTAGCAACCGATTAGCGACAGAAATAGTTGTTTGAAAACTTTCCATTGCTAATATTCTCATAAATTTCTGCTCAATGAAAAGCGAGAAATTTTTTGACCAATATATCGGCGAGATCTTTCCCTAGCTACTTAGAAGAGAAAATCTATCGCAAACATAATACTTGAATTTTTTTTACTATTTTATATTTAATTACAAGCGATTATTCCTTAAATTTTTTCTTTCACATAATATATGTATTTAGCTAATGATTTTTCCCTAACTATTTGGGCTGGAAATAATTTTGGTCACTAATATTTAATGATTAAATTTTTTTTATATATTATTTGTTTTAATATTTTATTTTATTTTGTATATTAAAGATACCATATGACATGGTCTATAGAAGAGTTATCTTTGAAAGACACATTCTCCTCATATAATTATAAAAATAGGTTATTATAAATAAATAATTTAAAAAATATATAAATACAAAAAAATTAATATTAATAAAGACTACAATAACTATTTTTATCATTATAAAATTTTTTAAAAATTATACAAAAATTTTTAATTTTTAATTTTTAAAATTAAAATTTTGTATCAAAAAAATATTAAATAAATAATTCTATAGTTATAAAAATTTTTTTAGATGTTTTAAAAAATAAATGAACATATAATATAATTTCTACTAATAAAAAGATAAAATAATTCATTGAATGATAAAATAAAATATATTTACAAAATTATCTGAATTTATGAAAAAACAATTAATATTAATATTATTTTATGTATCAATATTAGTTTTATGATTATAAGAAAACTTTTAAAAAAATAATTAGTAAAAAATTTGAAAATTTTGAATAATAAAAAAAATTCTAATTTTTTATAATATTTAAATGAAAATAAATTGATATTCAAAGATAAATACAGAGATGTTTGCCCCTACTAAAATTAAAAGAATTATATAATTGAGTAAGATTTATACTATTAACTTTTAATATTCCGTCTTTGTTAAATATTAAAAATATAAATTTTTCTTAATAATCATCCTACTTTAAGTAAATTTTTTTTAATATTCAACTCACTTTAAGTAAATTTTAATTCTTAGGAAAGTGGCTTGAAGACCAATAATCTTTTCATGTGTACCTTGCTATATTAAGTTTACAAATTTTGTCTCCTTTTGATTTGTTTTTTTATTTGGAAGGCTAAACATCTATCTTTTCAAATTATTTATATATTTATTGTTTAATTAATTTGATAATTAAAAATTAAAAGGTGTTTGTTTTTCTTGTGTGTCTTGCTACACACACATTAACTTGTTGAAAATAATTTATTAAGTAAAAAAAGATGAGTCTTTATGTTTTATATATATTTATTGTATATTAAATATATTGATAATTTAAAAATTAAAACATTAATGTAATTTTAAAACCTAATAAATATTAATAAACTTAATAGTTAGAGACAACTCCAACTATTGTCTTTAAAAAAAACGAAACATAAGTCGCAACATATTCAATACCAAACATAAGTCGTGACATATTCAAAATGAAACATGAGTCATGAATGTCCACAGAAACATATGGCTAGGGTTCAGAAAACACGGATGCTGCATGGCATCAACACATTGTCATATTCATGACATACCCAAGAAAAAAATCTGATCTTTAAGGACTGGAAGGAAATTGCATCTTGCTAGTATACTAAACTCTGAGGATGACATGATAAATCAGTGCTATCACAATAACCTTCCACCAAGTATCCTTATTTCTCATTAAACCCAAGGGTGTCAATCATGCCAGGCCAGCACTGCTCAGAAATTATGCTAATTGCTCGGCATCATCATGGTACCGTATTATTGCGATAGTCATATATACTTATTTATTATTAAAATCTAAATAAGTATATATGACTATTTATCAAATGTCAATATACCTATTATTTAATAGAATATAGATGTTTTTATTCTATTAAATAACTATTAAAGTGTTGATAAATATTTATTTTAAAAATATTAGTTCTTATGTATTCATATAGATTTGTATAGATTATAAAGAGATAATCATGTATGAAATATATACTTATGTGTAAAATATTACTTAATATACAACATATTATACATATATACAACATAGTATCTATTTACAATCTATCTTTTATAAATTGATACATATTGGTCGTAGATAAAAACAATGTTACAAATCTGACATTATAGATACACAAATATCATATAAATATTAACTGACCAAATATGGTAAGATACATAACCTCAAAAAATACTTTAATGGGATAATATATGTTAATGAACTAGAAATATTATATTTCTAGTTCTTTTTCTATCCGTATTGTAGGACAAATAGACACTATTCTATTGATAGATAATATATAGGCAAGTGATAGACAATATACAAATAGTAAATCTTTTTCGATAGATAGATAGATATACTTTATACACAAAGTATTTATTTTAGGCATACAATACGGGCATGGGAATCATCCTACAGTATTCCAGCCAGACAACACTGATCATGTAAAAAAGTCACTTACCATCCACATAAGGGCTTCCCGCATAATGAAATTGTTCTTCATTGAGATATCATATGTATCCACGCAAACATCCCACAAATGATTTAACTCTACAATAAAAGGCTGTAAGAAAACAACTAGCATGTCTTTTGGATTTTTTTGGCTTTGGAACCAATATTGATAAAAACATATATTACTCCTTCATACACAATCACTGAGACAAGTTATAAGGTGTGACTATCACTTGCCATGTTGAAGAATATTGTCTAGATTGCCCAAATGGATGAAATCTATTAATTCAGAGACCCAATCTCACATTTTGACTTTTAGCTGCAAAATCTTGATGTATATACTTAAAATGCTTCCAAGCAAGTGAATCTAATGGATCACGCATTACTCCTCAAACCTCATGCTCAGAATGCCACCTCATAATATTTGTTGTAGCATTTGATGCATATAGTCTATGTATTCAAAAAATTAATGGAAAATAATACATCTTCTTAAATACAACATTCAATTTTTGTCGCGTATCTACAACACGAGATGCCTTCTTAAATCGAGGATGATCACAAAACTTACAGCTAATTAAATAAATATCACCACCCCAATATAACATACATCTATTTAAATAACAATCAATTTTTTTTACTAGTAGACCCATTCCTCGTAGTAACTTATTAGTGTTGTAAAAGTTGTTAGTGATCAAATTATTATCTGGAATAATCTCATTTATCAGTTCTGTCACCTGATCAAATAATTTCTCAGAGATGATTTTCTGACTTAATACTCATAAGTCGAGCCACAAGTAACAATTGCGAATGTGTTTTACAACCAGGCCACGACTCTTTATCTGTAGCTTTAAGCATTTCATAAAATTTCTGAGCTTTGGGATTAGGTGGTTCATCCATGTAATCCATATTGAAGTCAACACAAGCAGCTTCCATGATCATTCTATGGTATATGTTTGATGATTTTTCACCACAAGCAAACGATTCAGTACCCTCATTTTTGTCAATGTTTAGAGCCTTTGTACTTTCCCCATGATAAATCCAAATAAAATAATTTGACACAAAGCCATATTTTTCCAAATGGTATCTTATAGTGTTTGCATCACGAAAAGGGATATTCTGATACTTATGATGATTACATATGAACTTTATTTTTTTCCATTCATCCATCTCGATTGACTACATGCAAAATTAATGAAAGTATTAAGCCCAAAAAAAAAATCTTTATTCAAAAATCCATTAATAAATCTTTTTTACATCCACTGATGATCTGAACTCTTTTTGCCGTGTTTTATTTTCAAAAAATAATGCTCAATCATTATTTTGAATTAAACATTCTATTACTTATAGATATACTAATAATTAAATAAAACTACTTACAGATGAATATTTAAAAATTAAATATCATGAATATTCAGGCAATGAGTTGGTAGAATTTACATGAATAGATAAAGCCATTTTTAGCACAATAAAGATTATTAGATATCATCGTAATACTAGATAAAGGGATCAAAATATGATAATGCCCAAGAAAGGAAAGAAAAAAAAGAAAGGCATTTAACGTTTGAAGGGGGAGAGGGAGAGAGAGAGAGAGAAGGTGAGAGAGAGAGGGGAAGAGAAATGGGGAGACGGGGAGTGAGATAGAGAGAGAGGAGAGTGAGAGAAGGAGGGAGTGAGAGGAGGAGAGAAATGGTGATAGGGAGAGAGAGAGAGAGAGAGAGAGAGAGATAGAGGAGAGAGAGAGAGAGAGAGAGAGAGAGAGAGGGAGGGAGAGAGAGGGAGGGAGGGAGAGAGAGAGAGAGGGAGAGAGAAAAAGGAAGAGAGAGGAAGAGAAAGGGGGAGAAAGAGAGATAGAGAGAACAAGCAAGAAATGAGAGCGAGAAAGAAAATAATAAGAGAGAAAGGGTGACACAAAAAGAAAAAGAGGAATAGAGTGACAAAAAGAATTAGAGAGGGATAGAGAGACACATAGAGAGTGCAGTGTTAGAATGAAAAATTATATAAAAGAAAATAAAATTTTATCTATATAAACTTATCAAATATTACATCTTTTGTCATACATAAGTTCATATTTGAGACCGAGGCCCGAGGGCTGGGATTAAGTAAGAGTGCGATCCTTATTTGTATTATACCATATATGAGCCTAATCAATGGAGACTCTCATGCTTTGTTCTTACATATTGTTGTATGTTATTATACATGTAATTATAAATATTGTTACATGTGATTATACATGTAGTTACACATATAGTTATAGGTATATTTATATATGTAGCTATATATAATTATTTATATAATTTTATATATCTATACATGTTATGTATAGGTATAGATATAGTAAAATATATTTTTAAATATATATATATACAAATGTATATTAAATATAAGTTGTAAATTATATATTCAAATATAGTAATGTATAAATCTTTTATAGTAATACATATAGTCAAAGACAATTATTTGTTCTTATACGTTTGGGATCCAATGGCAAAAAGATAGTAACCAGAAAATAGAAAACAAACAAATTTAGCTTACAATAGATCAGAACAAAATAAATGCAGCCTTGTATTTTAGGCATGTAATATATAAATATTAATACAAATTGAATCCCCCTGGAAATAGATGATGTCATCCACATAACACAACAAAACTCAAGCAAAATACACAAAGATTAGATCCACATCTAGATATGTCAACAAAGGTTGCCTCATCTTGCTTAAATTGTTTATGATTTGTTGGAAAATGTAATTGGAAAGCCAATCAAGACCCTCATAGAGGCCCTCGCCAGAGGTAGCACAGGTGCTCTAAATGTGGCAATGGCATTGGAGAAGATAGTGAAGTCCTAGCTTGTCAGTAATTTCAGCTGCATTCATTGAATTGGGAAGATCTTGCTTAATGGCAAACACTATCAAAACTGTTTCTCAAAGCTTTTCCTCATTTAGCATCCTATGCAACTCATCTCTAGCTTCAACTACTCAATCTCTATCATTGCTATCCACCACAAATATGAGACCTTGGGTATTTAGGAAGTAATCCATCTAGAAAGGGCAAAACTTGTATTGACCCCCAACATCCCACATAGTGAAATTATTGTTTTTATATTCATCAGTCTCTACATTGAAGACAATAGTAGGAATTGTAGTGACAATTTCACCAAACTTCAGCTTATATAGAATGGTTGTCTTTCCACCAGTATCAATATCTAGCATCAAAATTCTCATCTCCTTGTTGGCAAACAGCCTGTGAATAGTTTTGTGAATGTAAATCTCATTTCTTCCACTAAATCTCAAATCCTTTGTCATATGGAAGTAAAGAGATCTGATGAGAGAACGAAATAGAATTAATAGACCTCAAAAGATGGTCACCAGAGAGGGAGGTCAACCTTTATATGTCTTATACCTATAGCATGCATAATTAAAAAAAGAGTTATATAAAGTTAAACATATAACTATATATAGATATATTCATACAAGTAGTTATAAGTAGTTATATATAAATATATACAAAGATATAAATAAATATATATATTTAATTATATGAATACATATATGTATACATAGATACAAATATAATTATATTTAATTATGTAGAGTGTTAGTTATAAATATGTAAGTAGTTAAAGATATAGTTATATATAACATTTTTATAGTTATACATATAGTAAACTACAATTATATATAGTTATATATTTATATACATATGATATATTTTGTTAAAAATATAGTTATATTAAATTACTCATATAGTTATAAAATATTATATTGTTAAAAAAATAAATATATATAGTTATTAATATAGTTATAAAAATAGTTTACATAGTTGCAAATATAGTTAAATATAATTATGAAGAGTTTTATATAGTTATACAAATATTTATAAATAGTTATCATATACTGTGATAACAACACACTCTGAGATGCCTAATTGAATTATACCACTATAGAGAAAGAATTTGTATAAACAATCTTTTCTTTTGGCAAGTTAATATCATATTTCCTGGGAACCAGTCATAGTATATACTAAATATTCTATAATCAAATATATCATAGAAAATAAAGATATTAGGCTTAGATTGATTTAATGGATTTTACTATTACAATAGTTTGAACTAGAGATATTAGATAAGAAATGTACATATAATCAAAATTGAAAATAGCTTATCAAAACTAGAAAAAGAAGATGAAGACTTGTTGAAGAAGATATTAGATATATTTTTTTATTTGAACAAATTATAGTATTGAATGAACCTTATCATTGCAAGTAGTATTCAAATCAAATTATGAGGCAAAGTGTTATAGTTGCGAGATTAGTAGTATCTTCCAATAATGTCACTCTTTTCTTGTGCTCTCATGAATTTGTAGAACATGATAATAATTATGTGCTTAAGTATTTTTTTTCTCAAAATTAATGTTGATATTTACATATATATGCATAAATATATATTTGCATATACACTGACACACACACACACACACACACTTATACATCCATATACATTACTATACATTATATATCACAATACACATTTTTGAACTTTGATATATATTCACACATGTATCGACATTTTCAAAGTAGAGTGTATTTACTTGTATGCATGCATATACTACTTAACACCCAGAAAAACACACACATATACCTATATACGTAATGTATTTTAATGTTACAAATGAAACTATTATGTGTGTGTGTGTGTGTGTGAATGTATTTAAAATTTTATGATTTTGAAAATTTAATTAAAATAAAATAGTATATATTGTACACAATTTATAAAATATTGTAAATTCTTTATATTTAAAATAAATTTGTGTGTGTGTGCACGTGTGTGTGTGTGTGAAGCATATTAATGCGTAAAATAAAATTATGAATTAAATATATGAGATTCAATTTTATTCAAATAGTTGTTTTTTTAATATTTATATTAAAATTACTATCATTATACTCATATAAATTAATGAAAATGACATGTAAATTATGTTACAAATTAAAATATTTGTCATAAATAGATAATATTGTTTATGTTTTTTTATAAAATCTTTTTATAAAAATATTATTTCTGTGATAAATTTCTACCAATTATATATTATTAATAAGACATTTTTAGAAAGTTTAAGTTTCAAGCAATTATGATGTAGTGGATATAAATACATGTCTTTAATCATTTGTAAAAAATAAAAGATTTCTTTAATTATGTTCAAACAAAATAGATTACTACATAAATACATGAGCAAATTTTTCTACAAGTTATTATTTTTTTATTTTATTCAAAATATATATATGACCATATAAATATATGATTTTGTTTTTTTAAATAATTTTTTTAAAATTTTTTTTAAATTGAATACATGTCAATGTTTTTATTTGTAATTAATAGATACATTTTAAACAGTGTTTCTGTATAATAAATATGACATATTGCATATTATGAGGTGAAAATTTTATTTTGTAAATAAATTTTATTTTTAAAGTTTTATCTTTGTAATTTGAAACTACATCACATATTTATTTTAGAAATTTTTTATAATATTTATTACACTAACATATTGTTATTTGATTTGAAATTTACAACATGAATTTAACAAATAAACGTTTTATTAAAAATCAATTTTAGTTAAATGATATTAAGTGAAACAAAAATACATATCCTAAACATATCAAATCATAATGATTTAAACAAACATATAAAAATACATTTAAAGTTGAAAAAATTAAATTTAAGTTCAAAAAATTTATGGAAAAATACTAAAGATTTATACAATATTAAATATATATATATATATATATATATATATATATGAATGAGATGAATGATATGAATGGATATTAAGTTTCTGAAGCATGTAGTTATACATGTTGTAGATGTAGTTATATTTAGTTTTTCATGTAATTATATATATTTAGTCATATGGCTATGTATAGGTATTTATGTAGATAAAAACATTTATATATATTAATATGTTGATATACATATTGTTAAATACATTTATATATAATTATATATAAATCTATAGATCTTTATACATTTAAGTTCGTCAAATCATTAAGTGTATTTAAACATAAATATACATTAATATGCATGTGTGATATAATTTGAATTTCTTATATAAATATATTTTACTATATCTATAACTATAATAATAGTATACATAAACATAAATATGTATAAATATAACAACATATATATATATATATTTGTATGAAATTAATTGATGATAGGCACCTTGCTTTTATTGTTACATTTTGGAAAGTGACTTGTGTGAAGAAGTGGTTAGATGTAACAAAAAAAACATAAGATCACTCTCTGTCATTATTTATGGCTAACAAGAGACTATAGTTGGAAAAATAAGCTAGATATAGAAATGACATTGGATTAATCATATCTATGCTTGGAAAAACACACCAAGTGCCTTGACACGAAGCTTACCTAGTGGCACATCATCATCACCATATTATATAGTCTCTTAACATCAACTTCTTCCAAGGTCTCAAATATTCTACCATGAAATTTGACAAATTCTATGTCAAAGAGAATGAAAGAGAGGTAAAACTAATTCGATCTAACTAGTTTGATTAAAATTGAGTTTGATTTAATATATTTATTCCAGTTTGATTGAATAATTATATAATTTTATTATTTTTTTAATGTTTGATTTTATTTTTTATTTATATAATACATAAAAAAATTTGATTTCAATTTATATGGTACTGTTTCTCATGAAATACTATGAAAAAATTATTAGAAATCTGAAGAAGATAAGAATCTATGAAATTCTATCAAAAATATATATACTAGAAAATCTATATCAACCCCTTCTGAGGAAGAAAATAAAGCCTATGTAGGAAGAATAGCACGTACTAACACTTGAATTCATCTGAATTATGATATCTTACCAACTTAGTTTCAATATAAAGAATGAGAAGAGCATAGTAAGGCTTACGAAGGCTCTTGCTATTATATATGAAAAACTAATTGAAGCTAAAAAAGTGCACATGATAAGGTGTTTTTTCAATCTGTAGTTGACAAAAAGTACATCAGTTACCTAGCTACTCAATGAAGTCAACATAATCACAACCCAATTTAAGTTTGTTTTGTATTGAAGTCAATGATGAAGTATGTGTATTGATACTTTTGTGTTCTCTATCAAAAATTAACGTATTACAAATATAGTTGTGCATAGTTCATCAAGAACTAATAAAATGAAATTCGATGATGTTCATGATTTAATTCTTACCAAGGAGATTCAAAAGAGATAGACAAGTGAAATTTCACCCTCTTTAGAATTATATACAAAGTTAATTGAAAGAAATTCAACCAAGAGAAAACATCAAAGCAAATCAAAAAACAAGAGGTCTAAATCTAAGAATCATTGTAATTATAATAGCTCAAAGACCATTAAGTTTTAAAATTATAGAGATTCAAGACACTACAAAAATCAATGTAAGTGTTAGTTATTTTATAGCACGGTAAAATGTATCACAAGTATATGAGTTTAACTTGTAATAAAGTTAACTCTATGAATCTGGATTATAATTTCATAGATATTGATTATTTGGATTAATTATCAAAGTTTCTTCATTATAAGCTTACAATAAGTAAATAGTTTCTAGTGTTTACTCAAGTAAACAATTATATGGTTAGCTTACAATAAGTAAACAATATAAAGTCAATGGGTATATGATTTATGAGTTAATGGCTATAGCGTTGATAAAATATGTGAGATCTACTTATCCATATTGGTGGAACTTCTAAAACCCATCAAAAAGTCATCGGCATCAATTCATATAGGAAATAATGTATGTTAGATGAGTTGGATATCTTATATATTTTAATCTAGTATGAATCATTGATAGTCATTCCTAGGGTATTTATAAGGGAGCCTATGCGGCATTTAATTAAATATAGTAATTAAAGTATTGTCAATTATATACATATATTTAAATGTCTTGTAAATTAGTATCAGTATACATAAAGCCTATTACATTTTTATTTGACCTAATTGAAACATGGTCAATAAATGTTTACATATATTAATTTGACATTAACATATATTAATGTGACTTTACTTTTAATTTACAGATATTAAACACACTCTTAAATTTTTATAAGAGTGTGTGTTTTATCCTATAAATAAAGCCATGTATAAAATAAAGTTTACAGATATTAATTTAATTATACTTATTGGGTAGGCATGACATTGTGGAATAATAGATATTTTCATAAAGCAAATTTATTCGACATGTATTTCATAATAATGACTTACAAATTTCAAATATACATTATTAAAAGCCTATCATAAAGTCAGAATAACTTTATTTGTGTAATATATATATATAATTTCATATGTATATTACTAATTATATTTGAAATACATGACATGTATATCGAATGTATCATATATAAAATTATGATATATATGTGTGTATACACACACACACATATATATATATATATATAATATATGTTGTTGTATTTATATATAGATATGTTTATGTAAACTATTTTTATAGTTATAGATATAATAAAATACATTTATATATTTGTGTGTTATATACACACTGCCCAACACAAAACACCCATTTTGTGTTATAATAGATTAGTTTATATAAGCAGTCCAAGTATAATTAAATTAACATAATATGTATTAAAAAAAGTATAATTAAATTAAGTTTATATAAGCATACCTACTGCCCAACACAACACAAATGTATTAGGTATGTATCACAATAAGTATAATTAAATTGATGTATATGATTAAAGAAGAAGAATTTCGAAAAAAAAATTAACATAATAAATACGCAAACTCTTGCATTAAGATATTCGATGAAGAATTAGCATAGAAAATATATCTCAAATCAATAACAAATTATCGCTTAATTCAGATATGTTTATGTTGCATCGGTGTCAAAAGAAAGATGAAGGCCTAAAGAGGACTTGCATCACTTATTCTTCGAAAATGTCGAGAGAAAGATGGAGGACTTGAGTCTCGACAAAATAAACATTAAATAAAAATTATATATATTTACAAAATATTTAAATTTTTAATTATAAAAACATTAAATAAATATATAATATAATATAATATAATATATACAAAACGACTCATTTATTTTATTTACTATCAAAAATTTTTCAATTATATTAATGTGCGTGTAGCAAGGTACAAATGAAAAATATATACCATACAATTTTTTATTATAATATTAATTAAATAATAAATATATAACAATTTATAAAAATATATGTTTAGCCTTATAAAAAAATTTATCAAATAGCTACAAAATTAACAAACTTCATATAATAAGACATACATGAAAAGTTAATTTGTCTTCTAGCCACTCTCCTATGAGTTATAAAATATGCTTAATGTTAAAAAATATATAAAAATTTATATTTTATGGTTGTAAATTTTTAAGAATTCATCATATTAATTAGTATGAAGCTAATATGTAATAATTTTAAAGGGATAAAATTTCAGATTATTTGATATTATTAATAATTTTTTAAAATTCAAAAAATTACTTAAAGTGATAAGATTATTAAAAAAAGTTATATTAATTATTTTAATAGACTGAATGTAAAAAGCTAATAAAAAATATTACTCTAGTGTTTAATTCTTATAAATTTTAGCAGGGGCAAACATCTATGTATTTATTTTTAAATATTAATTTATTTTCTTTCAACTTTAATGAAAAATTTTATATTTTTATTATATTTCAAAATTTTAAAATTTTGTATTAATTATTTTTTTAAAGTTTCATATAATCATAAAATATTTTGTATACTAATAATAATATTAATATTTACTAGTTTATTCGTCAATTCATATATTTCTAAAAATATTTTATATTTTATCATACAATGAATTAATTTACATTAATATTAGTAGAAATTTTAATGTCTGTTAATTTAATTTTTAAAATATCGAAATAAATTATTATACTTATTGAATTAATTATTTAATGTTAATCTAATACAATTTTTTAATTTTTTTAATTAAACATTTTAGAAAAATTATGATGTATTAATTTTTAAAAAAATTAATACATCATAAAAATAGTTATTTTAGTCCTTATTAATATAATTTTTTTTTGTATTTTTATATTTTTTAAATTATTTATTTATAATATCATTTTTTATGATTTTATGAAGAGAATGTAACTTTTAATGATCATTCATCTATAGAACATTAGCATATATTTAATAAAAAAAATTAAATAAAATATTAAAACTAATATTAAATTAAAAAAAATTAAATAATTAAATATTAGCTAGGGAAATTCTGTTGCTATGTTCGCGATTTAATTAACCAGGGAAGTTCAGTCACTAAATCTATCGCTTTATTCCGGATTTAATTAGTTAGAAAAGTTTCCTCGCTAAATCCGTCGATATATTCCGAATTTTTTTTAGCTAGGGAAGTTACGTCACTAAAATTCATCACTATAATCATGAAGTAATTGGCTAGGGAAGTTCCGTCGCTAAAATCTATCACTATATTACGTATGTAATTAGTGATAGAAATTCTATCACTAAATCTGTATCTATTTTTTTGGGATATAATTAGCTAGTGAAAATACATCGCTAAAAATCATCGCTATGTTCAGTATGTAATTAGCTAGGGAATTCCGTAGTTGAAATTTGTCGCTATGTTACGGATGTAATTAGCCAGGGAAATTCCGTCACTAATTTCTTAATATTATTATCTAGGAAATTCTGTCGCTAAATCCATCGCTAGATTCCGGTTTTTATTAGCTAGAGAAATTCTGTTGCTAAATCCGTCACTAAATTCTGGTTTTTATTAGCTAGGAAAATTTCGTCACTAAACCATCGCTAAATGCCGGATTTTATTAGCTAGGAAAATTCAATCGCTAATTAAATACTAATTCGTTGCTAAATTTCTCACTTTTCTTGATCAGAATCTACGAAAAATTACTATCGATAATTCGTAGCTAATCCATTGCTAAATTCTCCGCTTTTTTCTGATGCGAAATTTATGGAATTATTCTGTCGCTAATCCGTTGATAAATTGCCCCTTTTTTTCTGATGTAGAATTTATGAAATTATTCTGTCGCTAATACATTGCAAATTTTCGTTAAAAATATATTTTGTTATATAGAATTTATGGAGTTATATAGTATTATACATATGATATATTTTGTTAAAAATATAGTTATATAGAATTACTCATATTGTTATAAAATATTATATAGTTAAAAAAGTTATATATAGTTATTAATATAGTTATATAAATAGTTTACATAGTTACAAATATAGTAAAATATAATTATGAAAAGTTTTATATCATTATACAAATATTTATATTTTAGTTATCATATACTTGATAACAACATACTCTAAAATCCCCAATTGTATTACACCACTATAGAGAAAGAACTTGTATTAACAATCTTTTATTTTGGAAAATTAATGTCATGATTAGTGGAAACCAAAGTCATAGTATATACTAAATATTTATAATCAAATATCTTATAGAAAAGAAAGATGTCAGGCCTAGATTAATTTGATTGATTTTACTATTACAATAGTTTGAGCTAGAGATATTTGATAGAAATATACATTTAATCAAAATTGAAAATAGCTTATCAAGACTAGAAACAGAAGATAGAAAAGTTGTTGAAGAAGATATTAGATATATTTTTTTATTTGAAAAAATTATGGTATTGAATGAAAATGTAACTCCATGGTATGTAGTATTGAATGAACATTATCATTGCAAGTAGTACTCTGATCAAATTATGAGGCAAAGTGTTATAGATGAGAGATTAGTAGTATCTTGCAATAATGGCACTGTTTGCTCCTACTCTCACGAATTTGTGGAACATGTTAATATTTATGTGCTCAAGTATTTTTCTTCTCAAAATTAATATTTATATTTATATATATATGCATAAATATATATGCGCATATACATTTCCCTACACAAACACACACATTTATACATACATACACATTACTATACATTATATATCAGCATACACATTTTTGTACTTTTGTATATATTCACACATGTATCAACATTTTCAAAGTAGTGTGTATATACTCATATGCATGCATATACTACTGTACACCCACACAAACACACTCATATAGCTACATACATAATGTATTTTTAAAGTTATAGATGAAACTATTATATATATATGTGTGTGTGTGTGTGTGTGTGTGTGTGTAAATGTATTTAAAATTTTTTCATTTTGAAAATTTAATTAAAATAAAATATTATATATTGTACACAATTTATAAAATATTGTAAATTCTTTATATTTAAAACAAATATTTGTGTGTATGCGTGTGTGTGAGTGAGTGTGTGTCTGTGTGAAGTATTTTTTTTGCTTAAAATAAAATTGTGAATTAAATATATGAGCTTCTATTTTATTCAAATATTTGTTTTTTTAATATTTATATTAAAATAACTATCATTATACTCATATAAATAAATGTAATTGGCATATTTGTAAATTATTTTGGTTTTACAATTATGTTAAAAATTAAAATATAGTTCATAATTAGATAATATTATTTTTGTTTTTCTATATAATTTTTTATTAAAATATTAGTGTCTGATAAATTTCAACCTATTATTTATTATTAATAATAAATTTATAGAAACTTTAAAATTCAAATAGATATAATGTAGTGCATATAAATACATACTTGCCTTTAATGTTTTGTAAAAAAAATAATTATTTCTTTAATTATATTCAAACAAAATAGATTACCATATAAATACAAGAGTAACTTTTTCTACAAGGTATATATAGACTAATAGATTATAACACAGACAGACATACAGATAGATATATAGAGAAAAAGATTGATAGAGAGGTAGAAAATTTAGATAGATATATATATATATATATATATATATATATATATATATAGACTGACCGACAGATAGACATACAGATAAATAGATAGACAGATAGATAAATAGTTAGATATATAAATAGATTGATTTAAAGATAGATAGTCAAATAGAAATATAGATAGATAGATACAGAAAGATATATAGATAGGCAAATAGATATATATATATATATATATATAGACAGACAGATTGAGATACAATTAGATAGATAGATATACAGATAGACAGATAGATTGTTAGTTAGATAGTTAGATAGATAGACAGATATATGTATAGATAGATATAGAAAAAGTTAGACATATAGATAGCTAAAAAAATAGAAAGAAAGATTGATAGAAAGATAGATAGACAGATATATATATATATAGACTAATTTATAGACTGATAGATTGATTGATAAATAGAATAATTGACATATAGTTAGATAAATAGATAGATATATAAATTGATAGAGATATGGATAGATATATAGATACATAGTCAAATAGATAAACAAATAGAGAGATTAATACATAGATAGTCAAATATATAGACAAATAGCTTGGCAGATTAATTGATAGAATCATAGATAAATTAATAGACAAGTTTATAGATTGATTGTTAGACATAGACAGATTGATAACAAATTTATAGACAAATTGATAGATATATTGATCGACAGATTTATAGATAGATTAATCCACATATTTATACATAGATAGTGGACATATATATAAAGAAATATATAGATAGATAGATAGATAGATATATTGATAGATAATTAGATAGATAGAAAGACATATAGATATATAGATATATAGACAAATTGATATACAATTAGAAAGACAGATAGTTAGATAATTAGATAGTTAGATAGATAGAAAGATAGAGGTATAAATATACAGATAGATAGACAAATAGAGAGACATATAAATAGACAAATAAATAGACAGATAGAGAGATAAAAAGATAGATAGATAGATAGATATATAGATAGACAAATAGGAAAGATAGATAGATATATATATATATAGACTAATTGATAGACTGATAGAGAGATATATTGATAGAATAATAGTTAGATAGTTAGATAAATAGATCAATAGATCGAGAGATAATAGATAGTTAGAAAGATAGATAGTCAGATAGATAAACTAATAGATAGATATATAGATAAATAGATAGACAGATATATAGACAGAATCATAGACAAATTTTTAGACAGATATATATATATATTGATACACAAATTGATAGATAGATAGATTGACATATTTTTTAACGAATTGATTGATAGATTTATCGATAGATTGATATTTAGATTAATACATATATTGATACATAGATAGTAGACGAATATATAGACAGATAGATAGAAAGATATATATATATATAGTCAGACAGATAAATAGAGAGATAGCCAGATAAATAGATAGATAGATAGTGAGATAGATAGATCAATAGATAGATAGATAAACAAATAGAAAGACAATTAAAAAGATAGAAAGATAGATAGATTGAAAGATAGACATATAGATAGATAGATAGATAGTCAAAAAGATAGACAAAAAGGATTTATAAAGATTAAATAGATAAAAAGACTAAAAGATCGATAGAAAGATATACAAATTGATAGATAGATAGAGAATAGATAGATAGATAGACAAATAGATAGACACACAGACAGATATATATATATATAGAAAGGTAGATAGATAGAAAGATATATAGATAGAAAGATAGATAATTAGATTTATAGACATATAGTTGATAGATCAAATGATATATAAATAGATAAATATACATATTGATAGACATATAGATATATATATATATATATATATAGATAAGCATTTAGATAGATAAATAAAAAGATTGAAAGATAGATACACATATAGATATATAGAAATATAGACAGATAGAAAGACATATAGATAGACAGATAGATAGAAAGATAGATATTCCGATAGATTTATAGATAGTTAGATAGTTAGTTTGATAGATAGATATTCAAATAGATTTATACATAGTTAGATAGTTAGTTTGTTATATAGATAGATAGACAGACAGACAGATAGAAAGATAGATAAATAGATAGACAGATAGATTGACATATAGATAGATAAATATATATAGATATATAGATAGATAAAAAGATAGATAGTTAGATAAATAGATAGTCATACACATAGATATAAAGATTGATAGACACATAGATAGACAGATAGATAAATAAATAAATTTACTATAAGATAGATATATAGATATATAGATTTATAAACTGATAGATACACTGATTGATAGAAAATTGATAGACAAATAGATAGATTAATAGATAGGCAGATAGATAGACAAGCATTTAGATAGATAAATAAAAAGATTGAAAGATAGATACACATATAGATATATAGAAAGATAGACAGATAGAAAGACATATAGATAGACAGATAGATAGAAAGATAGATATTCCGATAGATTTATAGATAGTTAGATAGTTAGTTTGATAGATAGATATTCAAATAGATTTATAGATAGTTAGATAGTTAGTTTGATAGATAGATAGATAGACAGACAGACAGACAGATAGATAGATAGATAAATAGATAGACAGATAGATTGACATATAGATAGATAAATATATATAGATATATAGATAGATATATAGTTAGATAGATAGATAAAAAGATAGATAGTTAGATAAATAGATAGTCATACACATAGATATAAAGATTGATAGACACATAGATAGATAGATAGATAAATAAATAAATTTACTATAAGATAGATATATAGATATATAGATTTATAAACTGATAGATACACTGATTGATAGAAAATTGATAGACAAATAGATAGATTAATAGATAGGCAGATAGATAGACAAATAGATAAAAAGATTAATAGATAGTCATTAAGATAAACAATAGATAGACAATAGATAGACAGATAGATAGACATATAGAAAGAGAGATTGATAGATAGAATGATGCACAAATTAATAGATAGATTGATTGATAGATTGATAGATTGATAGACTATTTGATAGAAAGATTGATTGATAAATTGATAGATGATTAGATAGATAGTTAGATAGATAGACATATAAATAGACAGATAGTTAGACTAATAGTTAGATTGATAGTTAGCCATATAGTTAGATTGGTTGATAGATAGTAAGATAGATAAATAAATAAATAAATATATATATATATATATGTGTGTAGATACATAGAAAGACAATTAGATAGATATACAGATAAATAAAAATATAGAAAAAAAAATAAATAGCCCGATAGACAGATAGATAGTTATATAGATTGATATAAAGATAGTTAGACATATATATATATATAGATAGATAGACAAATATATAGACATATAGATAAGAAGATTGATATATAGAATGAATTAGAAATTAATAGACAATTTATAGATAGATTGATAGGCAAATTGATAGGCAAATAGATAGATCGACATATTGATAGGCAAATAGATAGATTGATAGATTGATAGATAGATAGATAGATAGATAGATAGATTGATACACATATTGATACATAGATAGATGGGCATGTAGATAGACAGACAGATAGGTAGGTAGGTAGATATATGGAAAGTCATATAGTTAGATAGATAGATAGATAGATAAAAAGATCTATAGATAGCTAGATAGATAGATAGATAAATAGATAAAGATATAAATAAAAAGATTGACAAATAGATAGAGAGAGAGAGACAAATACACAGGCAGATAGACATATAGATAGAGAGACAGACAGACAAATATATAGGTAGATAGATAGATAGATAGATAGATATATATAGATTGACAAAAAAATTGACAATTAGATAGATAGAAAGATAGATATATAGAGAGATAAATAGATACATAGGTCAGTAGATAAAAAGATTGATTGATAGATAAATGGATACAAAGATAGATAGATAGATAGACAGATAGGTAAACACATAAATTTATATATAGATTGGCAGATAGATAGATAGAAATATATAAGAATGATAAATATATATACAGTTATATAGATAGATAGTAAGATAGATAGATAAACAAATAGACGGACAGACAAATATAAAGATATATAGACTGATAGATTGACAGATAGATAGAGAGATTGATATATATATATATATAGTCAGATAGATAGACAAATAGATAAACATATACATTGACAGAAAGATAGACATATATATAGATAGATAGATAGATAGATAAAAAGATTGATAGAAAATAGATAAATAGATAGACATAAAAATATAGATAGAGAGAGACAAATAAATAGACAGATAGATAAACAAATAGATAGATTGATATATAAAAAGATAGATTAATAGGAAGATCAATAAATTGATAGATAGACTGATTAATAGAAATATAGACATATAGATAGATAGATTGATTATAAATATTTAGATACGGTAGATAAATAAATAGATAGATCGATAGATTGAGATATAAATAAAAAGATTGAAAAATACATAGATAGATATATATACAGATAGACAGACAAATAGAAAGACATATAGATAGATAGATAAATAGATAGATAGATAAACAGATAGAGAGAGAGATAGATAGATAATTACATAGACAGATAGATAGACAGATTGACAAAAAGATAGATAGATTAACATATAGATAGATAAATAGATAACTTGATAGATAGATAGATGATAGAAATATAGAAAAATATATAGATAGACATACATATAGATAAATAGACAGATAGATAAATAGATAAATCAAAATAATGATCCATAAATAGATACATAGATACATAGATAGATAGATTGATAGATAGGTAGATAGGGAGATAGGTAGATAAATAGAGAGAGAGATATATATATATATATATATATATATATATATATATATAAAGTTAGGCAAATAGATAGATATATAGATAGACATATGGATAGATAGATAGATGGATAGATAGATAGACACATACACTAATAGACTTTAGAATAAAAGATTGATAGAAACATAGACTGGTGGACTAAAAGAAAGATAGAGAAATACACAAATGTAATAATATCTAGATTAATAGATAGATAGATATCCAGATAGAAAAATAATAGATTGATTGATTGACTAATTGATAGTTATATAGATTTATAGATAGATAGATACATAGATAAACATTTAAAAAATGGACAAATTGATAAATATGATAGATATATAGATAATTAAACAAATAGATAAACATTTAAAAAATAAATATATTGAAATATAGATAGATATAAAGATAGGTAGATATACAGATAGACTTATAGATAAATAGATAGATAGATAAACAAATAGATATTTAGATATATAAACAGAATGATAGATTGAATGATAGATAGATAGATAAACAGATAGATAGAGAGATAAATAGAAAGATAGTTAAACAGTCATATAGATAGATATATAGTTAGATATATACGAAGACTAAAACACAAATAGACAAATTGATATATTGAGAGATAGACATAAAGACATTTATATAGATGGATAGATAGATATATAGTTTGATATATAGAAAGATACATAAAAAGGTAAATAGAAAGATAGATAGATAGCTAGAAAGATAGATAGACATTTTCATAGATAGACATATAAATAGATAAAGAGATAGAAAGATAACTAGATCGAGAAATTGATAGACCGGAGAAATAAAAATACCTAGATCGAAAAATAGATAAAAAGATATATAGTAGATACACAGACATACACACAGACAGACGACAATAGATATATATATATATATAGATAAATAGAGAGATAGATCGATAGATAAACAACTAGATACATAGATAGATAGACAGATATACAGATAGGAAGATAAATATATACTCAAAATGATAGTTATACAGTTAGAATGATTGTAGATATATATAGACAAATAGATAAATAGACAAATATATATATATATATATATATATATATAGACTGTCATATAGATATATAGATCAACAGATTGATAAATATTTTGATATACAGATAGAGAGATAGACAGATAGCCATATAGATAGATAGATAGATGGATAGACAAATAAACATATAGATAAATAGATAGACATATAGACAAATAGTAAATAGGCAGATAGAGAGATAGATAAAAATATATATAAATATATATAAATAAATAAATAATATATATATATATAGTCAAATTGCTATTAAAATTATTAGATAGACAAATAGAAAGATTGACTGATAAACTGATAGATAATAAAATAGATAGATAGATATATAGATAAATAGATATATAGATAGATAGATAAATAGCTAGTTAGATAAATATATAGATAGATAAGAAGGTAGATAGTTACATAGATAGATAATAAAATAAATAGATATACAAATAGATTGATAGACAGATAGATGAATAGGAAAATATATTGAAATAAAAATATATAAAGAGACAAATAGATAAATAGACAGATAGATAGATAGATAGACAAATTAATAGTTAGAATGATAGATAGATAGACACATAGTTAATATATAGATAAAAATATAGAAAGATGGATCATATAGATAAATAGATTCTTAGAAAGATAGACTAATAAACAAATAGATAGATAGAAAGAAAGATATATAAATGAATATATAGATAAATAGATATAAAGATATAAAGATAAATAGATAGACCAATATAAAGATAGATAGATAGGTAGATAGTAAGATAGACATATATATAGATTTATAGATAGATAGGTTGATAGATTGATAGATTGATAAATAATTGATTGATATATATAGACATATAGAAAATAGATTGATAGGCATATATATATATATATATATATATATTAATATATTATATATATATATATATATATATATACTTATATATATTGAGATAGGTAAATAGATCTACATCTAGATAGATAATTAGATATATTCATAGTTATCTATACAGATAGACAGATAACAAAATACCGATACAAATAT
>JAREIK010001266.1:605141-667671 GCA_029783825.1 Sapria himalayana | reverse complement strand
AAATATATATAATATTAGAAATAAATAATAAATAATACTCTATATATAGATATAGTCAAATTGCTATTAAAATTATTCGATAGACAAATAGAAAGATTGACTGATAAACTGATAGATAATAAAATAGATAGATAGATATATAGATAAATTAGATTATTTAGATAGATAGATAAATAGCTAGTTAGATAAATATCTGATAGATAAGAAGGTAGATAGTTACATAGATAGATAATAAAATAAATAGATATATAAATAGATTGATAGACAGATAGATGAATAGGAAAATATATTGAAATAAAAATATATAAAGAGACAAATAGATAAATAGACAGATAGATAGATAGATAGACAAATTAATAGTTAGAATGTTAGATAGATAGACACCTAGTTAAATATATAGATAAAATATAGAAAGATGGATCATATAGATAAATAGATTCTTAGAAAGATAGACTAATAAACAAATAGATAGATAGATAGAAAGATATATAAATGAATATATAGATAAATAGATATAAAGATATAAAGATAAATAGATAGACCAATATAAAGATAGACAGATAGGTAGATAGTAAGATAGACATATATATAGATTTATAGATAGATAGGTTGATAGATTGATAGATTGATAAATAATTGATTGATATATATAGACATATAGAAAATAGATTGATAGGCATATATATTGATAGGTAAATAGATCTACATCTAGATAGGTAATTAGATATATTCATAGTTATCTATACAGATAGACAGATATACAAAAATACAGATACAAATATAGATAGATATACACATAGATAGACAAAAAAAATAAATAATATGTAGATAAATAGATAGATAGATAAATATAAAGATAGTCTAATGATACATTAATACATAGATAGAAAGATAAATAGATTTATAGATAGTCTAATAGATAGATAGATATATCAACATGTAGAAAAATAGACAGACACACAGATAGATAGATAGATTGATTGATAGATACATAGATACACAAATAGATAGATAGAAAATTAGACCGATAGACTAAAAGGTAGTTAGATAGTTTAACTGATAGAAAGATTGACTGATAGTTAGATAGAAATAAAGATAGTTAGATAGTTCTATAAATAGATATATATAAAGATATAGAGTTAAATAGTTTAATAGATAGATAGATATATAAACATTTAGATAAATAAATTAATAAACATATAGATATATAGACAAATAGGCAAATATGCATAATAGATTTAAAGATTGACGGATAGATATTTGATGCGATAGATATGTAGATAAATAGAATGATAGATAGATAGATAGAGAGATTGATATATAAATAGACAGATACACAGATTGTCTGATAGATAGATAGATAGATAAAAAGATAGTTAGATATTATGAAAGAAAGATTGTTAGACAAATAGATAGATATAAATATAGATACTTAGATAGTTACAAAGAAAGATACATAAACTTATATACATTTAGATAAATAAACAAATAAATACATAGATATATAGAAAGATGCACAAATAGACTGACTTTTTAATAGAAAGATAGATAGATAATTAGATTGAAAGACAAATAGATAGATAATAGATAGTTAGATAGGTAGACAAATAGATAGATAGACTTGTAGACACATAGACACATTGATAACTACATATATAGATAGATTGATAGACAGATAGACACATAGACACTAAGATACATAAACTAATGATAAATTAAGATATATAAAATTAAACTTATATACTAATAGACGGATAGATAAATAGACACATAGATAAAAAGATGGATAGACAGATAGATGATAGATAGATAGATAGATAGACAGCTAGATAGATAAATAGATAGATAGATAGATAGATAAATAGCTACAAAGACAAATAGATAAATAGACAAATAGACATATCATTAGATATATATATATATATATAAGACTGATAGATAGAAAAATAGACTGAAATAGAAATATTTAAATTGATAGATATACAAAAAGATAGATAGATAAATAGATAGATAGATAGATAGACAGATCGACAAATAGATAGATAGAAATATAAATATATAGATAGATAGACACATAAATAGATATACTGATATATAGATAGATAGATAGATAAAAGATAATTAGACACATAGATAGATAAACCTATGAAAAATTAGACAGATAGACAAATAGATATATAGATAGATTGATAGATAGGCTTGTAGAAAGATAGACAAATAGATTGGTACTTAGATAAATAGATAGATAGATAAAAAGATTATTAGATTGATAAATAATAGATAGATAGAGATATACAAATAGACAAATAGATAATAGACAAAAAGAGATATAGATAGATAGATAAATAAAAAGACACATAGACAAACAGACAGACAGATAGATAAATAGTTACGTAGATAGATAAACAGATAGAAAAATTGATTGATACATAGATACATAGATAGATAGATAGATGATTGACACATAAAGAGATTGACAGATAAATAAATAGAAATATAGAAATATAGACTAAAAGAGAAATACTCAGATATATATAAACATAAATAGGAAGATAGATAAATAGATAGATAGATGGATATATAAATAGATAGATAAATAGATTCCCTCCTAGATATATAGAAAGAAAGATAGATATATAGTTTGATAGATAGATAGTTAGATAGATAGATAAATAGATAGGATGTTAGATAATTATATAGATAGATAGACATATACATATTTAGATCAATAAACAAATATACATATAGATATATAGACAGATAATAAAATAGATTAATATATAGAGAGATATATAGATAGATAGATACCAAGAAAAATCAATAGATAGATAGACAACTAGATAGTTACATAGAAATTTAGATAGAAAAATAGGCAGATAAATTGACAAAATAATAGACTAATAGACTGAAAGAGAAATAGACTGATAGATATAAAGACACACATATGCATAGATAAATATATATACTGATAGACACATAGAATAGTCAGATAGAAAGAAATAAAGATAGATAGATAGATATATATATATATATAAATAGACACATAGGCAAATATTTAAATAGACAAATAGATAAATAGATAGCTAGATATATAGACAGAAAGATAAATAAATAGATAGAAAGATAGAAAGATATATATAGATAGATTGATAGGCAGATAGATAGATAGATAGATATAAATATATACACATTGAAGGATGGTCAAATAGTCAGATAGATAGATATAGAGATTCTGAGATAGACAGATCGACATATATATTAATAGATAGTTATATAGATCAACAAATAAAGTGATAAATAGATATACAAATAGATAGAAAGATAAATATATAGATAAATAGACAAATATATAGATAGCCATATATATAGATAGAAAAATAGTCACATATACAGATAGATATATAGATAGATATGCAAAAGAGAAAATAAACTGATAGATAAAAAGATAGATAGACACTTAAAAGAGATAGACATATTGATAGATAGACAAATAGACAGAAGATATTTAGATAGATAGATAGATATACAAATAGATTGATAGACAGATACATAGACATATAGAAAAATAGAAAGATACATAGATAGACAAATAGATAGATATACATATTGATATATAGATTTATTGATTGATATATAGATAGATAGAATGATAGATATATAGACAGATAGCTAGATATATAGATATATAGATAGATAGAAGACATATAGACATATAGAAATATATATAGATTGATAGATAGTCAAATAAATAGATAGATAAATAGATTGAAAGATAGATAATTATTTAGATGGATCTATAAATACACATATAGATATACATATAAATAGACAAATAGTTAAATTGACAGATATACAGATATGAAAATTGATATATTGGAAGATATAAAGACAATTAGATAGATATATTGATAGATATGTACACTAATAGATAGATCCATAGATAGATAGATAGACAAATAGATAGTCAATATTTTAATTGATAGATAGTCAAATAGACATGTAGATAGATATAAAGATATGCAGATAACCAGATAGGAATATAGGTAGATATATAGATAGATATATAGATATATACACAAATATATAAATAAATAGATAGATAAAAAATGTTTTGTTAGATAAAGAAATATATAGATAGATAAATTTGTAGATATATTAAAATATAGTTAGATAGATAAACATATTGACGTATAGATATATAGTCAAATAAATAGATAAAAGATAGACATATAGATTAATAGATAGGTAGATAGATAGATTGATAGATATATAGATAAATTGATAGATATACAAATAGACAGATAGACAGAGGCAAACAAAAAGAAAGAAAGAAAGAAATATAAATAGATAGATAGCTAGATAGATAGATAGACATATAGATAGATAGACAAATATATAGATAGATAGATAGTTTGATATACAGTTAGACATATTGATAGATAAATAGAAATATAGATAGATAATTAAATATAGACAGATAGATGAATAAATAGATAGATAGACAGACATATAGACAGATAAAAAGATAGACAGATTGACAGATAAAGAGATAGACTGATAGTCTAATATGAAGAAAGATAGTTAAATAGTTAGACAAATAGACAAATAAACAGATAGACATACATATAGATAGATAGATTGTTAGTTAGTTATTAAATTAGACAGATATAAACATAAACAGATTGATTGTTAATTAATAAATTGATAAATAAATAGCTAGATCCATAAACAAATAGATAAATAGATAAATAGAAGTTTAGACATAAAGACAAATAAATAGATAGTAATATAGACATATAGAATGATATACAGATAAAGAGATATACATATATATAGATAGATAAATTGATAGATAGACATATAGATAGATTGACAAAAAGATAGATGGATATACACATAGACTTATAAACTAAAAGGCTAATAGAAAGATAGAGAGATAGATAGATAGATAGATAGACACATTGAATGAAAGCTAAATAGGTATACAAATAAATATATAGAAAGATTGACAGATAGATGGATAGATAGATAGAAAGATAGACAGACAGACATACAGATAGATAGATAGATAGTTAGTTAGACAGACAAATAAATAGATATAGAGATTGATAGATCAATATATATATATATATATATATATATATAGACAAATTGATTGATTCAAAAATTGATAGAAAGGAAGTTAAAATGTTAAATAGATAGACAGATAGACAGTTGCATAGATTGATAGATAGACATAGACATATAGACAAATAGATAGACAAATAGATAGATAGATAGATATATAGATAAATTTATTGATTGATTAACTCATATATTGATAGACTGATAGAAAGAGAGATTGTTAGACAATTAGACAGATAGATAGAAAAATAGATAGGTACATAGATATATAAAGAGATAGACACATAGACACATACCCACATAGGCACATAGACCCATAGACACATACATATACAGATAGATTGATACAAAGAGAGACATAAAGATATATATACACAATTAGACAAATAGGTAAAAAGACATATAAGTAAAAAGACATATAGGAAAATAGAGAGAAAGATAGATATTCAGATAAACAAATAATTTAATAGAAAGATATAAGATAGATAGACAGATAGATAGTCTAATAACTTGATTAATAAAAAAATATATAGTTAGCTAGATATATATATCGAGAGATAGATAGATTTAAAGATAGATAGAATGATTGAAAAATATATAGATTGATAGATATACAAATATACAGATAGCTAGATAGATAAATAGATAGACACACAGATAGATAGACAAATAGATAGATGGAGAGATAGATAATAGTAAAATAGATAGATAGGTACATAAATAGGCTAGATACATAGATAGACAAAACGATAGATAAATAGATAGGATGAGAGGTAGATAGACAAATATCGATACACACATATATAGATAAAGAGATAAATAGAAAGAAATATAAATATATACAAAGATAGATAGATAAATAATAGACACATAGATAGAAAGATAGACATATAGATAGACTAACAGATAGATGGATATATAGAAAATCTATAGATAAAAAAATAGGCAGATAGACAGATTGATGGATAAATAGATAGATAGATAGACATATAAGCATAAAAATAGATAAACAGATAGATAGTTAGTTAGATAGATTATAAGTAGATAGGTAAACAAATAGATAGACATATTGACAAATAGATAGATAGTAAGATAGAAGATAGATAGATAGATAGATAGATATATATATATATAATATATATATATATATATATATATATATATAGACAAATTGATTGAAACACATTATAAAAAATTAAAAATTAGATAGATATATAGATAGGCTGATAGTAGAAAGGTAATTAGATAGTTAGAAAGATAGATAGATAGATAGAGAGACAGAAAGATATATAGATAGATAAACACATAGATACATAGACAAATAGATAATTTGATTGATACATCATTAGATAGAGAGAAAGATATATGGATAGATAGTAAATAGACAAGTAGATAGATTTATATATAGACAGATAGATAGACAAACAGATAGATAGATAGATAGATAAACAATTAGATAGATAGATAGATAGAAATATAGATAGAGAGATAGACAAATAGATAGATAGACATATATATAGATAGAAATATAGATAGAGAGATAGAGAGATAGACAGATAGATATATCGATAGATCGATACACACATAGATAGATATATAGATAAATAGATATATAGATCTTTAGATAGATAGATAAATAGCAAGGCATATAGATAGATAGACTGATAGACAAATAGATAGATATTCAGATAGACATAAAGATAGATCAGAAAAATGACAAATAGATATATAAATAATTAGATAGATAGATAGATAAATACATAGATAGATTAATAAATAGATAGATAGAAATACAAATAGACAGATAGATAAAAAGTCAAATAGTAAAATAGATAGAAATTGAGATAGATAAATAGAACATAGATGGAAATATATATATATATATATAGTAATATTTATAAACAATTAGATAGTATAATAAATAAATAGATAGATAGATAGTTTAATAGATCAATAGATAGATAGATAGATACTTTAATAGATCAATAGATAGACAAATAGGATGATAGATAGATAGAAAAAGATATATAGATATATAAATAGACAGATAGATAGATAGATGGATATATAGATAGACAAATAGACAAATGGTTATATTGATAGATAAACAAATAGACATTTCAAAAGATGGATATATAGACAAATAGAAAGAGAAATAGACAAATAGATAGATAGATAAATAATTAGAAAGATAGATAGATAGATAGAATGATAGAAATATATAAAGAAAGGTAGATTAGTAAATAGATAGAAAGTCTTATTAACTAATAGATATTTCGATAGTTAAACAAATAAATAGACCAAAGATATACATATAGATTTTTAGACAGACAGACAGACAGATAGATATATAAATATATAGATATATAGATATATAGATAAATTGATAGATAGATTTACTGGTAGACTGGTAAATAGAAAGATAGTTAGATAGTTATATAGATAGATAGAAAGAAAGAAATTTAGGTACATAGATAGATTGACACATAGACATATATACAAATAGATAGATAGATAGACAGAAAGAAAAAAAGATAGTTACATAGATAGATTGACAATAGACATATATACAAATAGATAGATAGATAGACATGTATATATATAGATAAATAGGTAGGTAGATATACAGATAGACATATTGATAGATAGATATATAGATAGATAGATAGATATACATATAGATAGATATTTTGATAGACATATAGATAGATAAATAGATAGATAGATAGTCAAAAAGATTAATAGATAGATAGTCAGATAGACATATATATAGATAGGCATATAGATAGATAGACATATAAAAAAGATAGATAGTTTTACATATAGATAGTTAGATATATACATAGATAAATAAACAGACAAAGAGATAGATAGATATATAGGCAAATAGAAAGATAGATAAATAGAAAGATAGAAACCTAAAAGCATACTAGATAGACTAAAAAAATACATAGATAGATAGATATACATATAGATACATAATTGATAGATAGATAGATATTTAAGTAGATAAATATAAGATAGATAGATAGACATATAGACAAATATATAGATAGATAGTTATATGCATAGAAACATAAAGAGATAAATAAATAGACAAATAGACAGATAGGCAATTAGACTAATACACTAATATGTTGTTAGATAGATTATAGATAGACACATAGGTATATAGTTATAGAGATAATTAAATAGATAGATAGATAGATAATTAAATTGATAGATATATAGACATATAGACATATATAGAGATTGATATATCGATATACATATAGATAGGCAGATTGATATATAGATAAGTAGAATGTTAGATAGAAATAAAAATAAACATATAGATAGATATAAAGATAGAAAGAAAGATAGATAGATAGATTTATTAATAGAAAAATAGTCATATAGATATATAAATAAATAGATAGATAGATAGATAGACAAATAAATAGTTAGATAAATAGACATATAAGACAAATAGATAGATTGATAATAGATTGAAAGATTGAAAATATAGTTAAATAGTTAGACAGATAAACATAGAGATTATTTGTAAGTTAGTGAATTAAATAGATATAATGATAATAGATAGATAGATTCATAAATTGAGAAATATATAGATATATTAATAAAGAGATTGACATATAAATAGTTAGACACATAGATAGATAAACATATAGATAGATAGATAGATAGATCTATAGACACATAGACTTATAGAGTGATAGACTAATATATAGATAGAGAGATATATCGATAGAGAGATAGACAAATTGATGGATATATAGATAGACAAATTGGTAGATAGACAAGATAGATAAATAGATAGATAAACAGATAGATAGATAGAAAGAATAGATAGATATGATAGATAGATAGATGGATAGATAAAAAGATAGACAGATAAACAAATAGATTGAACGATAAATAGAAACATAAACAGATAGACAAATAGATAAATAGATAGATAAGCACAAACATAGCTAGATATATATATATATATATATATATATATATATATATATATATATATCTAGATTGATAGACATGCAGATAGATAGATAGATTGACACATAGACACATAGACAGATAGACATATACACATAGACATAGATCAATATATAGATATAAAGAGAGTCAAATAGATAGATAGACTAATAAACATATAGGTAGATAGATAGATAATAAAATAAAGAGATAGACAGATATATAGTTAAGAAAATAGGTCGATAGAAATATAGAAAGATTGAATGATAGATTGATATATATATATTGATAGAAACATAGATTCATAGATAGACAAATATATAGTCTAAAAGATAGTCAAATTAATAGATAGATAGATAGGCTGATAGATAAACATACAAATAGCTAGATAGATAGATAGAAATATATACATATCGATAGACACATAGATAGTCTGATATATAAATAGATAGATAGATATATATATATATATATATATATATATGGAAAATAGATAGCAAGATAGAAAAATAGATAGATAGACATATATATATATATAGATATACAGATAGATAGATTGATAGACTAAAATATAGATAAATAGTAATATAGACATGTAGATACACAGATAGATAGATAGATGAATAGACAAATAGACAAATAGAAAGACTGATAGACAAATAGGCTGATTGACATACAGAGAGATAGATTGATACACATATAGATACATAGACAAATAGAAAGACATATAAATATACAGAAAAATAAATTTGCTTATCAAAAAAAAAAAATTGCAAGATAGATTCATAGATAGAATGATAGACAGATTGATGCACAATTTAATAGAAAAATAGATAGATAGATTGATATATATATATATATATAGATGTATAAATAGATAGATAGATCAAAAGATTATAAAAAAGAAAGAAAGAAAGAATGAATGATTATTTGATTGATAGAAAAATAGATAGAAATATTGATAGATAGATAGCTAGAAAGAGATAAATAAATTGATAAATAGACAGAAAGCTAGAGAGATATATTGATTGAATGATTGACAAATAGATAGATAGATATATAAAGATATATATATATATATATCTTTATATATATACACATAGATGTATAGATATATGGATAAATAAATCAATAGATTATAAAGAATATAGATAGATAGATAGGTAGATTGATAGACATATAGATATATAGATAGATAGATAGAAATATAGATACATACATAGACATAAAGATAGAAAAATAGATAGATATTAGATAAATAGCTAGATAGATATATAGATTGATTGATTGACAAATAAATAGACATATAGATATACATATAGATATACATATAGAAAGACATATAATTAGAGAGATTATTATATAGCAAAATTGACATATATATATATATATACACATTGATTGATTGATAAATTGATAATCAAATAGATAGACAAATAGATAGATAGTTAGGAAGATAGATAGATAAATTAGTAAATCCAATAAATAGAAATATAGTTAGATAGATATATAGATAGATAGATAGATTGACATAAAGATAAACAAATATATAGAATGGTAGATAGATAGATAGATATATTGATAGATAGATAGACAAATAGAAAGGCAGATTTATAGATATTAAATAGACATATAGACAAATAGATAGATAGATAGATAGATATATATATATATATATAGACATATAGAAAAATAGTAAGATAGACAGATAGATAGACTTATAGAAAGATAAAAAGATAGAAAGACAGATAGATTTTTAGTTTAAAAGATAGATAGACAGATAGATAGATTGGTTGATAGACAATTAGATAGATTGATAGATAGATAGATAAATAGATAAATAGATAAATAGAAAGATAAAAAGATAGATATAGATAGATAAAGGGAAAGACAGATAGATAAACTTATAGATTGACACAAATATAGATAAATAGATAGATTGATAAATAGATAAATAAATAGATTGATAGATCGATCTATAGATTGATAGATTGATCTATAGATTGATAGAGAGATAGATAGATAGTCAGATTGATAGATAGATAGATAGATTGATTGATACACAGGTAGACAGGCAAATAGATAGAAATATAGATAAACAGATATATAGACAGATAGAAAGGCAAATAGATAGACAAATAGATAGATTGATTGATAGACAAATAGACATATTAACAAACAAACAGACAAAAAGATTGGCATAAAGACAAACAAATCAATTGATAGTTAAATAGGTACACAGAAAGACATACAGATAGATTGATAGCTAGATAGACAAATAGAAAAATAGATAGAAAGATTGATAACAAGATATATTCATATAAAGATTAATAGATTGATTGATAGATAGATTAATAAACAAACTGATAGACAATTGTATCAATAGATTGATAGTCATATGATAAATTAATTGATAGATAGATAGACATATACATAGATATATAGATAGACATATAGAGAGAGAAGAAGATAGATCGATAGATTTTTATAAAGATAGACAATTAGATAGACAGATTGGTAGACAATTAGATAGATAAATAGAATGATAAATACAAAGACATATAGATAGATAGATGTATAGACTAGAAGATAGATAGCTAGATAAATAGATAGATAGATAGATAGATTGATTGATTGATTGAGTGATAGATAAAATAATAGATAGATAAATAGATAGATAGACAAATACAAAGATATATAGATAGATAGATAGATAGACAGATATATAATAGATAGATAGAAAGACTAATAGATAGACTAATAGATAGATAGACAGACAAATAGATAGATAGATAGATAGACACATAGACAAACAGATAGGTATACAAATAGATAGATAGAAAGAAATATGTTTAGATAGATAAATAGATAGACAGATTGGTATATTTTTTGATAGATAGATTGGTAGAAAGATAAATAGATAAATAGACAGATAGAGAGACAGATAGATTAATAGACAAATAGATAGATACACAAATAGATAGGCATATAGAGAATTAAATAGATAGATAGATTTAAAGAAAGAAAGATAGATAGACAGATAGGTTGGTAGGTAGATACAGAGAATGCCATATAATTAGACTAATTAATAGATATATAGATAGGCAGATAGATAGATATAGATATATAGATATATATATGTATATACATACATATAGATGCACAGATAGATAGATAGATTGATAGACAGATATATAGATAAATTGATAGACAGATACATAGACATATAGATTGACATATACAGTGGCAAATAGATAGAGAATTTGACTTATTGATATATAGATAAATAGATAAATAGATAGATGTATTGAAAAGAGAACCCAAAGGTGTAAGTGCTCTTTGTTTTTTCATCCTATAACTGTCTGTAGAAAGGAATAGCATCATGGCTCCAAGTTGTTTTAAAATGAGAGCTTGGCGTGAGGAGAGGAGTGTTGAAACTGCCATGGTTATAAATATTGGATACAATCAAAGGAAAAGGAAGCTTTGTGAAAATGCACTAAATATAAGATGATATGCCAAACACAAGAAGATTCACTACAAGCAGAATATGCTTGATTTATTTATCTCATTAAGGATGTAAAAGGGCTCAATGGTGGATTTAGTCAATACATATTATGCTATGGTTGCTTGAAGTGTAGGGGTCGTACAATACTAGGCAGAATAGCATGCTATATGATGATGATCAAATAGCTTGCAAGGAAGAAGCATATGCTGGTCAGAAAGTAGATATACTCTTGTGTCCTTGGTTTTGTGTGCTTGATGTGCAGGTCAAAAGAATAATTAGGATAGGAGGAATGTATTTAGAACAGCAAAAAGGCTGGTAAAATTTCAATTAAGGCAGGATTATGGATGCTGATGTGAAGGGAGCCAGCTAAAAAGTATAAGGGAAAGAGAAATAAAAGACAAAGTAGTCAAGGCATAAAGCAGTATAAACACAACCAAAGTAAAGGGGTGCATTTAGAGAAAGGAAAAGAAGAGTCATTTCAAGCATAATACAGTTTCTCTTGTTTATTTTATTTTACTCAAGGGTGTAAAAGGGATAAGGGTAGTTCTAGATTGTAAAAATGGGATTCCTCCGCCAAAAGAGAGGGCTTTTTATAAATAAAACAAACTTTCCAAAAAAAAGATAGATGTATAGATAGATTTAAAGAGAAATAGATAGAAAGATAGATAGATAAAAATATAAATAGATAGACAGATAGACAGATAGATACATAGATATATAATAAGTCTGAAAGATAAATAGATAGATAGAAAAATAGTTAGATAGACAAATAGATAGACAATTAGATAGATAGATAGACCGATAGATAAGCAAAAAGATAGATAGATAGATAGATATATATATATATATATATAGATTAATATATAGATAGATACATATATAGAATGATTTATACTCATATAAAATATAGATAGATAGATAGATAGACAGACAGATATATATATATATATATATATATACGGATAGGTAGACAGATAGATAGTTAGTAAGATTATTAGAGAGATGGATAGATAGATAGATAAAAAGAGAGACAAAATGATAAACAAATAGGTATATAGATAGATTGATTGATATAAAGATATATAGATAGATCGATAGACAAATAGATAGACAGATAGATATATAGTTATATAGATATATAGATATATAAATTGTTACATAGAAATATTGATATATAAATTAACAAATAGATAGAAAAATGGACAGATAGATACATAGATAGACATATAGACAGATAGTAAGATATATAGATAGACATAGAGATAGATAAAAAGATAGAAAGAAAGATAGATAGATATATTGATTGATTGAAAGATAGATTGAAAGATAGGTAGATATATAGATAGATAGATATATTGATATATAGACAAATAGATAGAATGATAGACAAATAGATAGATATATAGATATAGAGATATACAATGAGATAGTTAGATACATAGATACATAGACACATAAAACATAGAATAATAGATAGATAGACATATAGATAGATAGCAAGATAGATAGATAGATATTTATATATGTATAATATATATTGATAGATAGATAGATAGACAGATATATAGCTAATTAGATATATAGATAGACATATAGATATATAGTCAGATAGAATGATTGAGAAATAGAAAGATAGATAAATAAACAAAAAAATAATTAGGCAGATAGAGAGATAAATGGTTAGGGACAATTACCTAGCTAAATAGGTATTTTCCATCGCTAAATAGGATATAGCAACGGATTAACAATGGATCAGTTCCCTATCTAAAGTGTTGGTCCCTAAAATTTAGTGAGGGAAAATGTCACCAGCTAAATATTTAGCGATGAAAAAATTTTTTGCTAAAAAAGATAAATTCTCTTGCTAAATTAGCAAGTTAAATAAGATATTCCGTCGCAAAATAAAAATAGCAACGGAAGATTCCCAAGCTAAAGTTCTGGTCGTTAGATTTTAGCGATGAAAATGATCCCTAGCTAAATAAATTTAACGGCGGAAATATCCATTGCTAAAATAAAGAATTCCTTGCTAAATTAGCTAGGGAAAATTCCATAGCTAATTTAGCAAGGAAGCTTTCCTTGGCTAATTTAGCAACGGATTTTACCCTAGATGTTTTAATTTTAAAAATATTTTCAGAATTTAATTTATTTTAAAATTTTATAATTAAATAATTTATTATTTTAATATTGAAACTATAAATAATTAATAATAAACAAAAAATAAAATTATTTAATAACTTATTCTAATTCAATATTTTACATAATTGAAACAAAAAAACCCAACAATTTTATTACATCTTATTCATCAAAGTATCTATCGACAGTGCATAAAGTATAATATATCCGTGCATTGACATTGATTTCTCTCCCTCAGCTCCTCCGATCACCATCTTTCTACTACGACAAAGCTATCCGAGTCACAGTGCGTAATGTCTAGTAAAAAACCTTTCACATATACAAGCTTCGTATGGGAAACAATATAGTACAGCATCTGTAAGAAATTTAAACCACTCAATCAAATCAAAATACTTAAAAAAACTATAATTTGATAAATATGTATTACTATAGTAAATATGTACAAATATACTAGCATTTAACTCGTGCATATATTACTACAATATATGTACATATAAACTGTAGTACTATGCGTACATATATACTGTGTACATATATACTCAGTATATATGTAAATAAAATACAATAGAATATATTTACGTATATACTGACTATATACATATGTATATACCACATTTTTTGCCAATACTACTGTTCTCGCTATCGTTGCCGCTGCTACTGCTGCTGCCACTACCACTACCACCATCACTGTTGTCACTACCGATGTCACTACTGATGTGGCTGTTGTCGCTGTTGTCGTGGCTGCAGTCACTGTTGCCGACGCTGCTGTTGCTGCTGCCTCCGCTACTGCTACCACCACTGCCACTGCCACCACTGCCACTACTGCCACTGCCACTACCTCTGCTGTTGTTGTTGATGCCGCTGGTGGTGTGCCGCTGTTGCCGGTGTACTAATGCTACCGGTGCTACCGCTATTGCCGGTGCTACTGTTACTACCGGTGCTGCCTCTACTGCCACTGTTGCCGCCATTGCAGACGCTGCCTCCACTGTCGTCGCTTGCCACCACTGGCACTGCTGACGCCACCGCCACCACCGGCACTGCTGGCGCCACTGCCACCACCGCTACTGGTACTACCGCCACTATTGTGGCTACCGCCACGGTTGCATCCCCTGGCGCTAATGTCGACACTGGCTCCAATGTAGTCGCTGCCTTTGATGTCGCTGCTGCCGCTAATGCAGCCGATGCCACCACTATTGCCACTGCTGCTGCTGCCTCCGTGTAGCAGCTACAGTGGCCAGTGCTGATGCTGCCGTAGTAGTGACTGTGCTGCTGCTGCCGATAAGCTACTGCTGCCATTGCGATTGATGCCACCTCTGCTGCTACCACTGCCACTACTGTCGTCACTACCACTGCTACTGCTGCTACCACTACTGCTAATAAGCTTTTACATACCTATAAAAGGCTAAAACTTTACCTAAAAAATTCGGAAACACACAAATATAATTACAGATATAAAAAAATAGCTATTATGGACATGAACAAACACAAATTAAAGTTGCAGCTTCAACAAAAATGTAATTAAATAATTTAATATTTTTATATTAAATTGAATAAAAACAGAAACTATAAAAGAAAATTTTAAATTAAACAAAAAAAATTCATTTAATAACTTATTCTAATACAATATATTAAATAACTAAAATAAAAAAATAATAAAATTATATTACATCTTATTAATCAATATATCCACTGACTATGCATAAAGTATAATCGTTCAATATATTGACGTTGCGTTCTCTCCCTCTGCTCCTCCGATCACCAAATTTCTATAGTTAAAAAGTTGTCCGAGTCATGGTATGTCATATAAGTGAAAAATCTTTTCACCCATACAAGCTTCGTATGGGAAACAATGTGATACCATATCTATAAGAAATTTATACCACTCAATCAAATCAAAATAAATAAAAAAAACTATATTTTGATAAATATATATTACTACAATAAATATTCACATATATAGTAGCATTTCACACGTACATATATTACTACAGCATATGTACATATAAACTATAGTATTATGTGTACATATATACTGAGTACATACTTACTTAGTATATACGTACATAAAATAATACAATATTTTATGTATGAATATGCTGACTAAATACATACGTAGATAGTGCATTTGTTGTTGTTGTTGCCATTCATGTTGTCACTGCCGCTCTTGCCGCTGTCGCTACTACCACTGTCACTTCTGCCTAGAGGTATCAACCGGGCCTGGCCGGCCCGGCCCGGCGCGAGGCACGGCACGGTTTGGCTATGCCTGTGCCGGCCCGGCACGGAAAATTGCCATGCCCGGGCCAGGCACGAGTCGTGCCGTGCCGTGCCTGGCCCGACATGGTAGGGCCCGTGGCATGGCACACCGGCACGGGTTCGTCCCATGCTGGGTTGTCCCCCGTGCCCGACCCCGCGATCGCCCCACGCCCCTCCCGCAAAAAAGACCGCGGTCCCACTCCCACGAGGCCCGAACCGACCCAAATCCCCCCCCCCACCCCCAATGAGAAAAAAATAATAATAAAAAATTAAATTTTCAGCCATTGGATCTCGTCTCCAACTGCTAGGGGGCAGAATCCAATGGCCCTTATGATTCTGCCCCCTAAAAAATTAAAAAAAAATTAAAAAAAATTACTTTTTTTAAAAAAATATTATCTTTAATCTATAAATTCAACCCCCCTCTCTTTAACATTTATGTTTTTCTTAAACATAAATTCTCTCAAATCATTTAATTTATCTCTCAAAAATCTTGCTTCTCTGTCTAGGGACTAGAGATTTCGGCATTTGGCTTGGATTTTCGGGAATCTCAACTTGAGTTTTGAACATTAGAGCTTGACTATTATGCACCGTGCACGTGACCGACCTCACTGTTTTTACCGGGTAATTTATTTTATGTTTTTTTAACTTTCTCTCTCTAGTTTGTCTCTTTAGACCAAAATTAGAAAAAATTAAAATTAGTCTTATAGTCTCTATTAAACTATTCTTAAAAACAAAAATACTAAAAAAAGACAAATACAACTAAAACATATTTAAATTTAGAAAATGAAAATATTACAGAGGTTTGAGGCAGCTAAAACTTTAGTTTTTCCAGTCGTCTCAACCCAAACTTCTAAAAAATAAAAAACTAGGACTTCTGTAGTTTGGACTCATTTTAATATAATAAAACAAAAAAAAATCTTAGGGGTGAGGAACAAGAAATGACATAGTGCAAATATTGTATGAGTTTTTTAACATGTAAGAGTTCGTTTGGGATTGGGCACCTTAAGAGGCATGCTGAATTATGCACCAAAAAACATGGTCCATTAGATCCTAGGCAAACCCAACTTGGTGCTGCATTTTTTGAGACCGGATCGAGTCCAGTCTCAAAGTTTACTACCTTCATATACTCCAGCGAGTTGGGTAGGGACGGCATGGCCAGACTTATCACATTGATGGGTCTTCCGATCAGATTTTCAGAAGATCCAAGGGTAGTGCGCATCATGCAGACATATTTTCAGCCTGCTTATCGTAGGATTCCTAGGTCCACACCTAGGAATGACATACTAAAGATATATAAGTTAGAAAAACAAAAAATAATTAATGAATTTATGGCATATAGTGGAGTGGTGTCCGTGACGTCCGATATCTAGACAAGTCATGAAGAATCTTCTTATGCATGTCTCACCAGCCACTATGTAGATTCAAACTGGACAATCAATAAAAAATTTTTAGGATTCTCTGAGATTCTTCATTCTCATGATGGCCCGACCATTTTTGAGTGTATGATGAAAATCTTTAGGGAATATAAAATTCAAAATAAAATTTTTAGTGTCACCACCGATAACACATCTAATAATGGAATAGTGATCAACATGTTTGTTAGGAATATCAGAGATGCACCATTAGGAAAGATCTTTCAAGTCAGATGTATGTGTCACGTGTTTAACCTGATTGTTCAAGCGGGTATGAAGGTGTGTGCCCCCTCATTGGATAATATACTTAATGCACTAAAATATATTCGCACTCCTCGCAGACAACAAGAGTTTGGTAGTCTCTGTTTGTCTGTGAATCTTAAGAAGAAGAAATTCCAATCGGATTTGAAACATCATTGGAATTACACGTACCTGATGTTAGAATCAGTGTTGGATACGAACACGTGATATCTGACTACGTCAATAGTAAGAGTGATGAACTTATTATTGACGACACTGACTGGGCTTCAAGAATTTCATAAATGAAATTCCTGAAGATTTTTTATGACACGACGAACATGTGTTCGTCGGTTTATATGCCCACCACTTGCATTGTACTCTGGTGCATATGCAACATTAGTAGTATGTTTAGGAAGTATTGAGCTGACCCGACACTTAGCCATATGGTTGCAGAGATGGAAACCAAGTACTTGAAGTACTAGTCCACCGTTCCATCTCTTTATTGCCTCGCTGCATGCATGGACCCTAGGGTTAAGGTGGAAGGGGTAGAAAACACCCTAACATACATTTCCTCGTGTTTAAACCTGGAAGAGCCACCTGAAGGGTTCATTCACGAGAAGTTGACTGACCTGTTCACATACTACGATACTAGGTATGGTGGTGGTGGTGGTGAGACTGTGATAATGGACATTGATACCTTATTCGGAGATGATTATTTTTTCATTCAGCTAGCGAGGGGGAAACGTAGGGGTCGACCATCACATAGGAGCGAGCTTTCTCGGTACTTAGATACCGATTACTACTCAATCCTATCACATTCTGATACTAAGAATCTTGATATATTACAGTTGTGGAAATCATATGAGTCCACCTTTCCTGTGCTATCTAGGATGGCACGGAATCTACTGACTCCTCCAGTGTCGAGGGTAGCATCAGAGTTTGCTTTTTCTGCTACAGGAATGTGATTTCAGAAAGGAGATCAAGATTATGTCCAGATATTGTTGATGTCTTGGCTTGTTGGAAGGATTGGGAGGATTCACAGTTTAGCATCCATGATCGTGCTGGAGCTGGGACAGGGACAGGGACTGAGACGCATCCACTACGATGGCGGGGGAGGTGATTGCTGATGATGATGATCCATATGATACTGATCTTGATGTTGTAGCTGATGATGTTCATGATATGTCGATTGATGATTGATGATGATCTATTATTTTTTGATTTTGATGTTATTTTTATTGATTGTACGCTTTGTTTGTACATTGTGTTGAAATTGTAATTTATTTGGTTCGGACATTCGGTTTCAAATGGTTGATTGGTCATTTTTCATTTGAGTTGCTTATGTTTTTTTAATTTTTATTTTTATTAACAAAATGTATTGATTTATTTATTTTTTTGTTTTAATTTTTCATTTAAAAATTTATAACTTTATTATATAATTCTAATAAATTTTAAACAAATTTTATATTACTTTAAACACGGCACGTCACGGCACGTCCTATCGTGCCTGCGGGCCGTGCCGGGCCCGACTTTTTTAAACTATGCCGGGCCAGGCACGGAATGGTATAGTAACCGTGCCGTTCCCGGCCCGGCACGAAGGCACGCTCATGCTCAAAAAAAACGGGCAGGGCAGGGCCGGCCCGGCCCATTTGACACCTCTACTTCTACCGCTTCTGCTGCTTCTACCAGCACTGCCGCTGCAGCCACTACAGCCACTGTTGTTGACACTACCGATGATGCCTCTACTACTGCCACTACAGATACTGCCACTGTCACCGCCACTGGCACTGATCCCACCGCTACCTTCGATCCAACCATTGCCACTGATGTAGTCGCTGCCTCCACGGCGCCGCTGTCACTGATGTCGCTACTGCCTCCGCTTCGCCCGCTACCACTGCTGTCACTGCTACATTTGCTGCCACCGCTGTCGCCGCTACCACTGATGCGGCCTCTACTGCTGTTGCCGCCTCTGTTACCACTACCACTGCTGCAACTGCTACAACCATCGCTGCCACTATTGCCGCTAGTGCCGCTTCTTCCACTACTGAATATAGGCTTTTACTTACCTATACTAGGCTAAAACTCTACCCAAAGAATTTGGAGACACACAAACATATTCAAAGATATATAAAAATAATAATAATAGACATGAACAAACACAAATTAAAGTTGATTGTCATACAACTTTAACAAAAATCCAAAAGATGTACAGTAATTATATTTAGAGAGAAAGAGAGTGCAAAAATAAAATGTTTTAGGAATAATACAAATAAAATAAGCTAGCCCTCCTTTTGATAAAACTAAAATTGGTAAATATGGGACACATGCATTGGAAGGACCATGGCAATGTATGAATGCTCTGAATAAGAATTTTTTCATGTGTCTCAGATAATGTGTCCTGCAAAGATTCATAATTAGGTTAATTGAAAAAGCAAAGAACTAAACCAGAATAAAGAAATTGTAACCTGCAAAAAAATTTCATAATTATTTGCTACTGATAGACATAAATAAATAATAGTTCAGATGTAATTCTCATATGAAATCATCCTCATAATTTGTAGGGAATGATAGCCTATCCTACGAGGTTTCGTAGCTGGATCTCAGAATACTATCTGTTGTGCCAATATAGCTAACCATGACTCTATATAGGACATCAGCTGTTGCATTACATTCTTAATTTCTTTCATCTCATCATTTATTTCTTTAATTTCTTGCATTTCTTCCATCAAATTAATAAACTGCTCATCTTTCTATTCATTAATTTCATATATTTCTTCCTTCAATATTAGATATCTACTCATCCTTCTATTCTTTAATTTATATATTTCTTCCTTCAAATGAGATATCTACTCATCATTCTTTTTCATCTTGGTCTCCATAACTACAATACGTTCATTTATTTCCATTGCTTGTTGTTTGACTGCCTCATCCACCATTACTAAGACAGATGAATTAGAAGCACGATTGTTACCACAAAATTCCACTACATTCGAACTAATTTTATACACTCGCTACTTTTTATGACCTCATATGGTCTCCAAATAAATAGGATCATAGTCACTTGGTTGAAGATCCATAGAATGCTCAACTTGTTAATGAGCACCTGTCACACGTTCCGCCATTAGGTCCTGAGATAAAATAGAGAAAAAAACTATTCTAGATATAAAATAATTAAATAAATATTTTGCAGTCCAAATAATTTTTAAATTGTACTATTGTATAATAAAATCTTATTAATATAACAAGTTCTTATAGCAATCATCTAAGACTTGTTATCAATGAACTAACCATCCACTTTTTTCACATGCATCTTCCTAATAATCTCATAAAAATTTGGATCTCGACCCAATTCTCCAGCCTAGAATATAATTTTATTAAGTCATTAAAAAACAAATGATCAAAAAAATTAACAAAATTAATAAAACCATGCAATGATTTGATTTATTGGACTATTAGGACAACCACTAAATATATAAATGTTTAAAATTTTAAAAGTGTATCATATCTCGAGCATGTTCAATAGTCGACTTTGACCCTCCTGTGTGTTGACAACTTCATGTTCCTAGTCCAACTACCTCACTTCGTCGATTTTTGCTGGCAATATCAGATTTTTTCTTCACATCTGGCTCCTCCTAATACTTAAGCCACTCGGGCCAATCATCCTTTGATATAAAATCAGTCTTTTCTTTGATATTCTTCAATTTATGGATAAAATCAGAATATCGTTGAGTAGCTTTAATCTCTCATAATGACTTTATCCTTCCATCAAATTTGAGTGTACATGTGTATTGATTTATATATAAAAAAATCACAAAAGAATTTATATTAACAACAAAATTTTATTATTTACTACTTGAATAATAACCAACATAATAGTTAAGTAATTTGATAATTATTTTTCAATGCATTTGCTTTATTATTTTTACCTGAAAGTCATTAAAATAGGACTCTTTTGTTGATTCAGAAACTTTCTTCTAGGAGAATGCTTTAGAATCATTCATTTTCTTGAAAGACTTTGTAATTATAGTCGAACACTTGTGAGATGGAATAAAACTGTACGAATAAATAAATACCATTAAAAAAAGTAAATCATAACAATATTAAAAAAACCACTGACAGAAACATCAAAATTTTTTTAAAGTTATTTTTACATATTTCTTTTACCTCCCAACCACAATCTCAATTTCTAACTTTGCACTGACTACAGAGGAAGACACATCATTTAATGATGTCATTGGTTTTGTAAATGAGGAAACTATTGGTATAAAATGTGGTGTAGAAGATAGAGATGGATCAAAAATGTGTGGAGGAAGCACAATGGGTGGTGGGCTTACATCTGATAAAGGTGATAGTAGAGGTCTCAATGATGGTGATGGTGATAGAAATGAAGATGGTGATTGTGATTTTAAAGTCTAGATATGGTCATAGAAATGAACATGATGTAGCATACTAGAAGAACTTGGTTCATTTATGTGTCCACGTCTACCTCCATCATGGTCACGTCCTTTAGGCACAATTTGCGATACAAAATAAAACATAGAACAAACAATAGAGATATGATGAACAAGCATGCATTTTAGAATAAAACACACCGATAGATTTCAACAAAATATAAAATATTTTTGATAGATTAATATTATAATACATATTATAACAATTTAATTATTGGCATCACTGTCATCCTCCAATGGATCTTTTGATATTTTGTCTGATTCTGATAGAAGTTCGACTCATCTTCAAATAGAAATTGATCATCTTCAATTTCTTATTATGCTACCATTTGAGTCACATAAACTTTCTAGATCTTCATCTACATTCACAGAGACAATATTTTTTATATCATCTTTTTGGAATGCTAGTGCAATATCTAATTCTGCACTTCTTTGTTGTGATGTTGGATCTTCAAATTTTGGTAGAGCTTTGATTTTACAAATCACCCACCAATCACTCTTAGCACGATATAAACTAGGATAAGCACAATAATATACTTGAGCGGCTTGAACTACCATAATAAATGGCTCATATCGATTATATCTTCATTTATTATTAACATCCAATAGCTTATAATCTGAATGAATCTTTGTGCCCACATTTCGTGTAGGATAAAACTACTTGCACTTAAATAATACAATCATGTTATTTTCGAGTCCAGGATACTCCAACTCAATAACTTCTTTGAGTTGACCATAAATCAATCTCATCTACATTACAACCTGTGCCTTTAATGCATACACAACTATTCATTGTTATTTTAGAAGAACCATGCCTGATTATGTGAAATTTATATCCATTAACAAAATACCCAAGATAGGTTGTCACATATCTAATTGGGCATTTACTTAGATTCTGAATGAAAATATTTGAATCTCCATTTGAAGGATCAATTGCAGTGACATAAATTTAAAAATTAATATTAACAAATAAAAGATAATAATAAATTAAATAATTTAAAAATTCTTAAAACTTAATAATTCTCACATAATATTTGAACCAATTCACAAATTCAGGATCTAGCGTATAATTGACATCATTGCTAGAAATTATTGGTTGCCTATATTTTAACTACTTGACATAAATACTACAAAAATATAAAAAGAGAAAAAATATATATATCAAATTTTAATAATTCATATTAAAGATAAAATTAAACTATGATTAAACCTGCAACCATTTTGTGAAAACATACTCAATATATGGTGCAGCCTCCTCACTATTAAGTAAGACATAGCTTCGGGTTGCTTTGTATTCTTCATCACTCATACATCTTTTTATTCCTCTTCCAAATGCTCTTCAAGAGTTCTTGAAGATAGATAGTTTGTTCACAGAATCATCTTCTACCATCACATTACCTTGATCATTCCGAAGCATATTTCTATACTTTGTATTGACATAATCCTAAAAATAATAAGAACAAAATGATGATGCTTCTTCTACTAATGATGCATTATAAATTGAACCTTCAAATTTTGCCTTATTTCTAACATTCATTTTCAACTTATGGAGATACCTACAACCACAATGTTAGGTTTCAATTATATTAAATTACAATATTACTTTCTGTACAAAATCATAAAACACAGCAAATTATATGTATTTACCTCTCAAAAGGATACATCCACCTGTATTGCACTAGCCCTGCTATCCTTGCTTCATATGCCAAATGGACCTGCAAATACTCCATTGTGTCAAAAAAACTTGGTGGGAATATCTGTTCATGTTTACAAATAATAAGTGAAATGTCATTCTCCAGTCTCACCATGTCATCTATTTTGATTGTGGTTACAGCTAGCTATTTGAAAAATAAACAAAGTATTGTAAGGGCTTTTCAAACACTTAGGCGAAGTAATTCACATAATTCTTTTGGTATTAAACTCTACATAAATACATGATAGTCATGACTTTTCATTCCAAATAACTTAAGATTCTTCATATCCACACATCTACCCATTTTTGACACATATCCATCATGGAATTTCAAATTTTTAACCAATCCACACAATATATATCTTTCCTTCTTATCAAGAATGTAACAAGCATGTATCTTGCCACATTCAGTTTCAATTCAGGATGCCGACAGTAATCATTCAGCTCTTATCTTGATTTTAAAGTATTTTTTGTTTTTCCGTCTACATTAAAGATAATGTTGAAAACATTGTCAAATACAATTTTTTGAATATGTATTACATTTAAGTTATGATGAATTAAATTGGACTTCCAATATGGCAAGTCCCAAAATATACTACATTTCTTCCAGCCAAATATTATATATATTGGTCATTACTTCTAGTAGCATCCTTTTCAGTTACCTTCTTCAAACCTAATATTTAAAACTCTATAATAATATTATCTTCTGAACGAATTGCTGGTGCAACTGTCATAACAATTTTATTTTTTCGAAATGTAGTTCTATTACTTCAAAATGGATTATTCTTTAAATAAGCAATAAAGTCAAAATTGTTTACCACTAAATTAGGGGGTAAATGCATCAGAATTTATCATGCAAAACAGGAATATGAATCATCCTACAGTACTCTAGCCATACGACATTGAATATGTAATAAAGTCACCTACTATCCACATAAGGGCTGCCTGTATAATGAAAGTTTGCTTCTTTGTGATATCATATGTATCAATGCCAAAATCTCACAAATGATTTAAGTATGCAATAAGAAGCAGTATTAAAACATCCAGCATGTCTTTAAAATTTTTTGGTCCTAGAACCAATATTGAGAAAAACATATATTGCTCCTTCATACACAATCTTGGAGGCAAGTTACAAGGTGTCACTATGACTGGCCATGTTGAATAATGTTGTCCAGATTATCCAAATGACTGAAATCCATCAGTGTAGAGACCCAATCTCACATTTCGACTTTCAGCTGCAAAATGTTGATGTACATAATTAAAATGCTTCCATGCAAGTGAATCTGATGGATGATTCATTGGAGTATGATAGTTATGCCGATAATTAAACTATTATAATTATATAATAATATTACACTATCAAAGACTTTCTATATTTTGTTGAAATCTATTGATGTGTTTTATTCTAAAATGCATGGTTGTTCATCATATCTTTATTATTTGTTCTATGTTTTTATTTTTTTGTACAACAAATGACACCTAAAGGACATGGTCGTGGTAGAGGTGGACATAGATGTAGTAATGGACCAAATTCATCTAGTATTTTACACCATGTAGCAAATTTAGTACCATCTCATACCCACCATATCCAGACTTCAACATCACAATCACCATTTCCATTTCCATCACCATCACCATCACCATCACCATCATTGACACATTTACTATCAGCTTTATCAGATATAAGCACTACCCATTTTCCTTCATGCACACACTTTTTGTATATTACCAACTTCTACATCATATTTTACACCAATAGTTCCCCCATTTACAAAACCATCGACATCATCAAATGTTGTGCCTTCTTCTACATTCAGTGCTAAGTTAGTAATTGAGATTGTGGATTGGAGGTGTAAGAAATATATAAATATTACTTGAATAAAAAATTATGATGCTTCTGTTAGTGGTTTTTTTATATATAGTTATGATTTGTTTTTTTTCAATGTTATTTATTTATTGTTATAGTTTTATTCCATCTAACAAGTGTTCGGCTATAATTAAAAAGTCTTTCAAGAAAAAGATTGATTCTAAAGCATTCTCATGGAAGAAAGTTTATGAATCAACAAAAGAGTCTAATTTTAATGACTTTCAAACAAAAATAATGAAACAAAAGAATTGAAAATTAATTATCTAATTAGTTAACTATTATGTTAGTTATTATTCAAGCAGTAAATAATTATTCCCTTGTTATTAATATAAATTCTTTTGTGATTTTTCTATATATAGAATTTGTGCATATGGCTACTCAAATTTTATGGAAAGATAAAGTTATTGTGGGAGAGCAAAGATGCTGAATGGTATTCTGATTTTCTCCATAAATTGAAGAATATAAAGAAATGCCGGATTTTTTATCCAAGGATGATTGGGCCAAGTGGTTTAAGTACTGGGAGGAGCCAGATGTAAAAAAAATCAGAGATTTCTAGCAAATATCAATGAACTAAGGTAGCCAGACTAGGTACAGAAATGTGTCGCCACACAGGAGGGTCAAAGTCAAGCATTGAGCATGCTCATGATTTGGTACAAATTTAAAATTTTAAAGATTTATATATATAGTGGTTTTCCTAATAGTCTAAATAAATAAAATATGTACGTAGTTTTATTAATATTGTTAAAATTTTTTATAATTTGTTATTTTATCACTTAATAAATACATACTCTATGCTGAAAATTTTGGTCGTTATCTCAATTTTTATGAAATTTTCAGAAAGATACATGTGAAGAAATTATATGGTCAGTTTGTTGACAACAAGTCTCCAATGATTGCTATAAGAATCTATTATATTAATATAATTTTTATAGTATTACAGTAAATTTTGAATGTTGTTTGGAATGCAAAATATTAAATTTATTTTATGTATATCTATAATATTATTTTTTTCTATTTTATCATAGGAACTAATTGAGGAATGTGTGATAGCTGCTTCTCAACAAGTTGAGGGTTCTATTGATCTTCAACCAATTGACTATGATCCTATCTATTTGGAGACCATAGGAGGTCATAATAAGTAATGGAGTGTATGGCATCAGCACAACAATGGTGAATGAGGTGGTCAAATAACAAGTAATGGAAACAAATGAATGCTTTGAAGTTATGGAGACCAAAATGAAAGAGAAGGATGAGCAGATATCTCATTTGAAAGGAAGAAATGCAGGAAATGAATGAAGAGAATGATGAGAAGATTACTCATTTGAAAGAAAAAATGTAGGAAATGAAAGAAGAGAATGATAAGCAGATTACTCATTTGAATGAAGAATAGCAAGAAATTAAAGAAATGAATGATGAGATGAAAGAAACTAAGAATTTAATTCAATAGTAGATATCTTATATGGGGTCACAGTTAGAAGCATTGACGCGACAAATAGTATTTTGAGATTCAATTGCAAAACCAAATAAGAGAGGCTAACACACATTCAATAATTAATTATGAGGATAATATCATATTATAATTATATTTTTGATTTTTGTCTATGTGTAGTAAAACAAGATGATATATTTTTTGAGGTATCAATTTTTTTTATTCTAGTTTTGTTCTTTGCTTTGCCAATTAACCTAATAATGAAACTTTGCTATACATCTGATGTGAGATGCATGAAAAAGTTTTGATTCAAAGCCTTCAGACATTGTCATGGTCCTTCCTATGCATGGGTCCCATCTTTGGCTATCTCTTCTGGATCAAAAGGAGGCCAAGCTTCTATTATCTTTATTATTCCTAAAGCATTTTATTTTTGCACACACACTCTCTCTCTAAACATCATTTCTGGACATCTTTTAGATATTTTTTGAACTTGTATGACTATCAACTTAGATTTTTGTTTGTTCATGTCTATAATTACTATTTTTATATATCTATGAATATGTTTGAGTGTACTCAAATATTTTGGGTAGAGTTTTAGCCTATTATAGGTATGTAAAAGGCATGGCTGGTCCTCTTGGTGTTAGGAATAGTACGTTAGCTTCTGAAGTTGTGAGTCGAACAAAAATTTTAGTCCCACGCAGACGCAAGTTTGTTCTTGACACTCTTATTTCCTGTAGTTCTACGTTGTCATTGTTCAGATCTGTGACTACTTATTATCGGTCATTTTGTGAATTAAACTATTGAAATGCTAATAGCCATTATGATTGCTAATGAAATTCAATTAAATGTGTTCATTTTGCTTGTTCTCCTTCTCTTGAATGTTCGTAGTTTCATGGATGACGATGGGTTGAACTTGAGGAATTATGGCTATTAAGAACTATTTTTTCAGGGGCATCTTGGTCTACAATTGATCCATAACATGGGATACCAAGACACGATGCCTTTCTTACCAGTAAGTGATCTTAACAACTTAATGGTTAATGCCAACAATTCATTCAATCCTTCCGAATGCATTGTCCTTAACACTTCTCTTGCACTGCAATACATGAGAGATGGCTGGATAAATTAGAAAGATTAGCCCCTGAAGTTTTGTGCCTTCTTTATGAAGTATAAATGGGATAATACTAATTTGTTGCAATTTTGTGTCATCTAAGGCTATATGATTATATTTATGTGTGTGTATATATATGTATATATTATAGTATATATGTAGATATATACTCAGTATCATATATACTATAGTATATATGTACATATATACTCAGTATCATATATACTATAGTATATATGTACATATATACTCATTATCATATGTACTTAGTATATATGTAGATATACTGAGTATATATGTACATAAAATAGTGTAGTATATATTACATATAGACTACACTAATATACGTACATATATACTATAGTATATATGTACGTATATACTAAATTTGATGCCATGATCTCTAAGAAATTTGACTAGATTTTTAATTCCATCTGAATTTGATGCTTGCATGATGATGTCACAAGAGAAAACTGACAAAGTAGATTAAAAAGTTAATGATGGAGGGACTGATTGACCCAAAAAAAACTGATTCCTTCTCTTTATTTTTTTAAAGTAGAGTTGTTTTCTTTTGCTTGTACAAGGATTTTGAAAGAATTCTAGAAAATACTTATGGCATGTGTATTTTTTGAGTTCTACTTTTCTTTTCTTTTTAGATACTATTTTTAAGATTATCATCACTACTAATAACTCCTTTTTTTCCCTTGCAATTGTGTAGGTTTTTGAAGACTTAACTTCAAATATTCTTGCAAGAATGATCGAAACTATGGAAGGCAGTGGTCTAGTTATTTTACTTTTTTGAACCCTACCATCACTCATGAGTTTGTGTACCATGGTCATGTTGAGTTACAATTCAATGCTCATTATTACTTACACGAAAACATGATATGCATTCTTTGATCATTGAATTAGAATGTCTCTGTTGTTTCGGACATGTTAGGATGTTAATGAGAGATTTAGAAAAGAGTCGCACTCTGAAATAGTTTCTCGGTTCAATGAGAGGTTCCTCTTATATGTGCAGATAAGAGAAATGCTACTATATCTCTTATACGTACATACTAAGTATATATGTTCATATATACTATATACTATAGTATATACGTACTTATATACTATAGTATATACGTACATATATACTACATTATATACGTACTTATATACTATAGTATATACGTACATATATACTACAGTATATACGTACTTATATACTACAGTATATACATATGTATATAATGTAGTATATATGTACGTATATACTATAGTATAATGTACATATATACTTAGTATATCTACATATATATTATAGTAAATGTACAAAAATACTACAGAATTATATGTACATATATACTACAGTAATATATGTAACTAGTGAAATGATAGTATATATGTACATATACACTGTAGTATAAATGTACATATATACTATAGTATTATATAACAATCATAATATACCTTTTTTTATTTTTTATTTGAATTGATTGACTAGTTTAATTTTCGTATAGATATGATACTACAATGTTCCCTATACGAAGCTTGTAGAAGTGAAGAGATTTTTCAAAAGACATGACGCCCCACGACTAGGATAACTTTGTCACGGCAGAAAGATGGTGATCAGAGGAGATGGAGGAGAAAAAGGAACGTCAATTTCACCGATAGATTATACTTTATGCAATGTCATTAGATACATTGATGAAAAAAGGTTTAATAAAATTTTATTATGTTTTTGTTTTAACTATGCAAAACAAGGGTTGCGTAGAATGTATTTATTCAAAATTATTATGCAAAAAATATTTTCATCATCCTGTGTTGCCCATGAGCATGGTAGAGTGCTCCATTTTTCTATGTTCAAGTTTCTTATTGTTTTGTTGATGGTTACCATTACTGACGATCAATCGCTATTTCATCTGTCAGTTCTTTTGTTAGCTTGTCAGCTCCGTCATGGCGGGGAAAAGCAACACACTTAGAGACCTTGGGACCGGGAAAGAGTTCTGGTTACGAGGAGGCAAGATGCAAACTTTGATGCACCAAGCCTGGCTCGTGGCTTGTCTTCCAGGTTTTCCTCTAAAGTTTTTAAAAATATTTTCCAAAATTTAAATAATCTTTGCATTATTTATTTATATTGATAGTGAAGTTTTGTGCCATCTTTGTGAAGTATAAATAGGGTAATACTAATTTGTTGTAGTTTTGTGTCATCTGAGGCTATGTGATTATATATAAATACATATAATATTGCAGTATATACTTACATATATACTATAGTACATATGTAATATATATTGAGTATATATATTTGTATATACTAAGTATATATCTACGTATATACTAAGTACATATGTATGTATTTACTAAGTATATATGTACATATATACTGAATATATATGTAAGTATAATACTATAGTATATATGTACATATATACTCAGTATATCTACATATATACTATAGTATATAAGTACATATAATTCTACAATATTATATTTGCATATATACTGAGTATATATGTACATATAATACTCCAGTATATATGTACATATATACTCAGTTTAAATGTACATATAATACTACAATATATATGTACATATACTATAGTATTTTATCTAACTAGTGAAATGGTAGTATATACATATATATACACTACAGTATAAATGTACATATATACTACACTATTATATATTTATCTAAACATAACTTATTTATTTATTTTAATTTGATTGACTAGTTTAAATTTCATACAGATATGGTACCACATTGTTCCCCTAATAAAGCTTATAAAAGTGAAGGGATTTTTCACTAGACATGATGCACCACGACTAGGATAGCTTTGTCGAAACAGAAAGATGATGATCAGAATAGATGGAGGAGAGAAAGCAATGTCAATTTTATGGATAGATTAAACTTTATACACTATTGTTAAATACATTGATAAATAAGATATAATAAATTTTTATTATATTTTTGTTTTAACTATGTAAAATATTGTATTAGAATAATATATTAGCTGATTTTAATTTTTGTTAATTATAAATTATCATTTATAGTTTTTATTTTTACTCAATTTAATATAAAAACATGAAATTATTTAATTAAATTTTTTGAAAAAAAATAAATTAGTGAAAATAGTTTTTTGAATGAAAATGGCTAGGAATTTTCCCTTGGTAATTTAGCTAGAGATTTTTCTTTTGCTAATTTAGTTAGGAAATTTTCTAAAGCTTCAAATTAAGTTAAAAATTAGATAGGGAAATTATTAATTTAGCTATGGTATTTTTCGTTGCTAAAATTATAAATTTGCTAATTTAGCTAGAGACTCATTCCCTCGATATTTTTTAGCAACGAGCACTTTAGCTTTGGAAAGGTTCCATCTAGAGGTATCAACCGTGCCGGGCCAGCCCGGCCCGGCACGTTTTTAAACCGTGACCAGGCCCGTGCAGTGCCTGGCCGGGCATGGCTCGTGCCGGGGCACGGCACAGTGGCACGGGTTCTTCCTGTGCCGGTTAGGTTTCACGCGGGCACGCGTGGGCATGACCCGGCCCCTCCCGAAAAAACCCATGGGTCGGGTCTGATTGGACTCAACCCGCGGTCTCGACTCCCGACCCAATCCCAACGAGAAAAAAAAAATTTCAAATGTTATTGATTTTCAGCCGTTGGATTCGCCTCCAATGGCTAGGGGGCAGAATCCAACGATCCTTGTGATTCTGCCCCCTAAATATATATTAAAAATTCAAAAAAATATAAAAAAATATCTTTTTTTATAAAAAATTAATATCTTTAATCTATAAATTCTACCCCCCTCCTTATAACATTTATGTTTTTTAAAAACATATATCCTCTCAAAACTTTCTCTCTCACATAAACCGTGTATCTCTCTCTCGGGCCTCGGGATTTTGTTTTTGGCTTGGATTTTCATGAAACTCGACTTGAGTTTTGAATATCAGAGCTTGCTGCGGTGCACCTTGGACGTGACTGACCTCATTGCTTTTAACGGGTAATTTATTTTATGTTTTTTTTCAATTTCTCTCTCTAAAGTTTCTATCTCTAGAAAAAATTAGGAAATAAAAAACATTAAAATTGATGAATACACCTGACACGTATTTAAATTTGGAAAATGAAAATGTTAGTATTACACAGAGGTCTGAGGCTGCTGAAACTTTGGTTTCTCCAGTCGTCTCAACCCAAATTTCTAAAAAACAAAAAACTAGGAGGACTTTTATAATTTGGACTCATTTTAAATTCATAACACAAAAAAAATGTTAGGAGTGAGGAACAAGAAACGCCACAGTGCAAATATTGTATGGGACTATTAACATGCAAGAGTTCATTTGGGACTGGGCACCTTAAGATGCATGCCGAATTATGCACCAAAAAACATGGACCCTTAGATCCTAGGCAAACCCAACTTGGCACTGCATTTTTTGAGACGGATCGAGTTTAGTCTCAAATTTTACTACCTTCATATACTCCCGCGAGTTGGGTAGGGACGGCATGGCCAGGCTCATCACATTGATGGGTCTTCCGATCAGATTTTCGGAAGATCCGAGGGTAGTGCGCATCATGTAGACTTATTTTTAGCCTTCCTATCGTAGGATTCCTAGGTCCACATCTAGGAATGACATACTAAAGATATATAAGTTAGAAAAACAAAAAATTATTAAGGAATTTATAGCATATAGTGGAGTGGTGTCTGTGATGTCTGATATATGGACAAGTCACGATGATTATTCTTATGCATGTCTCACGAGTCACTATGTAGATTCTAACTGGATAATCAATAAAAAGATTTTAGGATTCACTGAGATTCTTCATCCTCATGATGGCCCGGCCATTTTTGAGTGTATGATGAAAATCTTTAGGGAATATAAAATTCAAAATAAAATTTTTAGTGTCACATTCGATAATGCTTCTAATAATGGAGTAGCGATCAATATGTTTGTTAGGAATATTAGAGAAGCACCATTAGGAGAGATCTTTCATGTCAGATGCATGTGTCACGTGATTAACATGATTGTTCAAGCGGGTATGAAGGTGTGTTCCCCCACGTTGGATAATATATGTAATGCACTAAAGTATATTCGCACTCCTCGCAGACAATAAGAGTTTGGTAGTCTCTGTTTTTCTGCGAATCTTAAGAAGAAGAAATTCCAATCGGATGTGAGACATCATTGGAATTACACTTACATGATCTTGGAATCATGTGTTGGATACGAACACGTGATATCTGACTACGTCAATAGTAAGAGTGACGAACTTATTATTGACGACACTGACTGGGCTTCAGGAATTTCATAAATGAAATTCCAGAAGATATTTTATGACACGACGAACATGTGTTCATCGGTTTATACGCCCACCACTTGCATTGCACTCTGGTTCATATGCAATATTAGTAGCATGTTTAGGAAGTATCGAGCTGACCCGATGCTTAGCCATATGGTTGCAGAGATGGAGACCAAGTGCTTGAAGTACTGGTCCACCATTCCATTCTTTATTGCCTCGCTGCATGCATGGACCCTAGGGCTAAGGTGGAAGGTGTAGAAAACACCCTGACTTTCATTTCCTCGTGCATGAACCTGGAAGAGCCACCTGAAGGGTTCATTCACGAGAAGTTGACTGACATATTCACATACTACGATACTAGGTATGGTGGTGGTGGTAGTGAGACTGTGATTACGGACATTGATACCTTTTTCGGAGATGACGATTATTCCATTCAGCTAGCGAGGGGGAAACGTAGGGGTTGACCATCACATAGGAGCGAGCTTTCTCGGTACTTAGATACAGATTACTGCTCAATCCTATCACATTCTTATACTAAGAATCTTGATTTATTACAGTGGTGGAAATCATATGAGTCCATCTATCCCGTGCTATCTAGGATGGCACGGGATCTACTGACTCCTTCGGTGTCGAGCGTAGCATCAGAGTCTGCTTTTTCTATTGTAGTGAACGTGATTTCGAATAGGAGATCGAGATTACGTCCAGATATGGTTGAGACCTTGGCATGTTTGAAGGATTGGGAGGAATCGAGGTTTAGCATCCATGATCGTGCTGGAGCTGGGACTGGGACAGACACTGCAGTCACATCCACATCCACTACGATGGCGGAGGAGTTGTTTGCCGATGATGATGATCCATATGATACTGATCTTGATGTTGCGGTTGATGATTCTCATGATATGCCGATTGACGATTGATGATGATCTGTTGTTTTTTTTTCAATGTTTTTTTATTGATTGTATTTGTACGCTTTGTTTGTACGTTGTGTTGAAACTTATACTTGTTTTGTTCAGTTCGGACCACCGGTTTCAAATGGATGATTGGTAATTTTTCATTTGTGTTGTTTAATTTTTTTTAATTTTTATTTTTACTAACATAATGTATTGATTTATTTTTTTTACGATTTAAATTTTATTTTAAAAATTAATAACTTTAATATATAATTAATAAATATAATAAAAGCTAAACTAATTTGAATTTGATAAAAAAATGAATTTCTAAAATTTGTTTTTTTATTTAATTTTTATTTTTTACATTTTTAAAAATATTTATATTTAATACTCTACATTTAAGCAATACAATTTACAATATATAATTTTTTTTAAAAAAAAATATTTTGCCTTGCCGTGCGATGCGGCCTGCCTCCCTCTCTCTCAGTCTCGGGCTAGGCCGCTCGGCTCTGCCTCTGCCCTGGCCTGTATGGCCAGACCAGGCCCAGCTCTTTTTAAACCGTGCCGGGCCCAGCCCGGCACGGTAGCACGACCATGCCGTTATAAACCGGGCCGTGTCGTGCCGGGCCGGCCCATTTGACACCTCTAGTTCCATCATTATTCCATCATTATATCCACTTTAGCGATAAAAATAACCCATTGTGGTCGGGAAACTTCCAACGCTATTTGAGATTTTTATTGTAGTGGTCTATCAATCTTTCAATTAAACTCTCTATCAAACTGTCTATCAATTTGTCTATCAAACTGCCTATCTATATGTCTATTTGTCTTTTTGTTGTATGTCTATCTATCTTTCAATTTGTTTGTTTGACTTTCTGACTATCTATCTACATTTCTGTATATCTGTATGCTTTTCTATATATCTATCTACCTACTTGATAGACTTATTACATGGCTACCTGCCTATCTATCTATCTATGTGTTTGCATATACAATTTAACTATTTATCAATCAATCAATCAATAAATCAATCTATCTATCTCTCTAACAATCTGTCTATCAATTTGTCTATTAAACTATCTATCTAAATGTCTATTTTTCTTTTTTTTGCCTATCTATCTATATTTCTATTTATTTGTTTGACTTTCTAACTATCAATCTACATGTCTATCTATCTGTGTGTTTGTGTGTCTATCTATCTACCTGCCTTACTATCTTCCTACTTGTCTACCTGCATGTATATCTAGATAGACAAATAAATCAGGTATTTGTCTATATATTTTTTTATCTATCTTTTTGTCTATCAATTAGTCTATCTATATGTCTATCTATCTGACTATCAACTTTTTTATCTATTTGTCTATTCTATATATCTATCTATTTGTCTATCTTTATATATATATATATTTGTTTGTCTGTCTCTGTGTTTATCAATCTATCTACATATCTATTTGTGACTCTATCTATCTATCTATATGTCTATTTATCTTTGTATCAATCTATCTATCTAACTATCTATTTGATTATCTTTATTTTTAATTATTTATCTATCTATTTGTCTATCTATCTATTTATTTATCTATCTATCTACTTGTTTATCTATATGTATATCTATCTATCTAATTTTCTGTCTATATATATATATATATATATATATATATATATCTATCTTTCTATCAACATATAAATCTATCTATCTATCTATCTGTATATCAATATATTTACCTATCTATCTAACTATTTGTTTATCTATCTAGCTATCTGTCTATCTATATATTTAAAAAATAATCTATCTATCGGTCTATCTATTTGTCTATCTATCTATCTATCTGTCTATTAATCAATCTATCGATCTAATAATTTATATATCTATCTATATATCCAGCTATCTATGTGTCTATAAATCTATCTATCAATCTGTCTATCAATCCGTCTATCAATCTATCTAACAATCCATCTATTAATCTTTATATCGATCTTTCTTTCAATATGTCTATATATCTATCAAAATGTCAATCAATCTATCTAACTATCTGTATATCTATCTATCTCTATATATATCTATATCTCTATCTATCTATCTTTCTTTCATTCTTTCTATCTGTCTGTCTATATATCTGTCTATCTATCTATCTATCTATCTGTCTATCTATCTATCTATCTAACTGCTTATCTATCTTTCTATCTATTTATCTATCTATCTTTCTATCTATCAATCTATCATTATGTATATCAATATATCTATCAATTTATCAATCAATCATTCTATCAATATGTTTATCAATCTTAATATCATTTTATCTATCTATCTATCTATGATTATATATCTATATATCTATCTATCTGTCTATTTATATGTATATCTATCTGTCTATCTATCTATCTATCTCACTATTAATTTATCTATCTACGTGTTCATCAATATGTGTATCAAACTATTTATCTATCATTCTGTGTCTGTCTATATAAATGTTTATCTATCTTTCTATCTATTTATGTGTCTATTTCTCTATCTGTCTATTTGTCTTTCTATTTGTCAAACTATATTTCTATCTATCTGTCTATCTATATATCTATCTATCAATCTTTCTATCTCCATATCTACTTGTCTATCTATATATCTATTATATATTTATCTAACTTTCTATTTATCTGTCTATCTATCTGTCTATATAATTGTCTGTCTATCTATTAATCTATGTTTTTCTCTATCTTTTTATCTATTTTTCTATCTATCTATCCATCCATCTATCTATCTTTCTATCTATCTATTTATCTATCTATCTGTCTGTCTATCTATTTTTCTTTATATCTAACTATCTATCTATTTTTCTATCCATATATCAATATAACTATCTAAATGTCTATCTATCTGTCAATATATAGTTATATCTATATATCTATCAATTTTTAATCTATATAATAATATTTTTGTTCATGTTCGTGTAGATGTAACACTACAAGAAAATATTCATTTAGCTAGAAATTTTAGCTAGAAATTTTAGCTAGGGATCAATTCCTATCTAAATTACGACAGATTAGCTAGGGAATAGAAAGAGATTTATGATTTTTCATTGAATTAAAAATTTGCAATGAATTAGCGAAGGAATATTTTTTGTAAATTCCACTCAATAAAAGCAGGGAATTTAGCAATGGATTAGCGATGGATTAGCGACATAATATTTTTATAAAATCTGCTCAAAAAAAAGTGTGGAATTTAGCGAACGATTAGCGATGGATTAGTGACGAAATTTTTTTCATAAATTTAACTCTAGAAAAGCAGGGAATTAAGCAATGGATTTAGCGATTGAATTTTCCTAGCTAATAAAATCCTGGATATAGCGATGGAATTAGTGATGAAATTTTTCTAGCTAATATAATCTTGAATTTAGAGATGGATTTAGCAATGAAATTTGCCTAGCTAATTACATCCGGAACATAGTGACAGATTTCAGCGATGGAATTCCCTAGCTAATTACTTCTAGAACATAGTGACTGATTTTATCGACGAAATTTCCTTAGCTAATTATATCCCAAAATATAGCGACAGATAATGCGACAGATAATGCGACAGAACTTCTATAGCTAATTACATACTGAATATAGTGACATATTTTAGTTACAGAATTTCCCTAGCCAATTCCATCCTAAATATAGCGATGAACTTTAGTGACAGAACTTCCCTAGCTAATTAAATCTAGAATATATCTATGGATTTAGCAACAAAATTTCCCTAGATAATTAAATCCGGAATATAGCGACGAATTTAGTGACAGAACTTCCTTAGCTAATTAAATCCCAAACATAGGGTTGAATTTAGTGATGGAATTTCGCTACCAATATTTAATTATTTATTTTTTTTTAATTTATTATTAGTTTTAATATTTTATTTAATTTTGTTTATTAAATGTATGTTAATGGTCTATAGATGAGTGGTCCTTGAAAGAAACATTATCGTCGTAAAATTATAAAAAAAGGATATCATAAATAAATAATTTAAGAAATATAAAAATACATAAAATAATTATATTAATAAGGATTAAAATAATTATTTTTATGATGTATTAATTTTTTAAAAATTATACAAAAAATTTTTCTAAAATGTTTAATTAAGAAACTTAATAATTTGTATTAAAGTAACATTAAATAATTAATTCAATAAGTATAATAATTTTTATCGATATTTTAGAAATTAAATTAACATACATTAAAATTTACACTAATATAAATGTAAAATAATTTATTGTATGATAAAAATAAATATTTTCAAAAATATTTGAATTGACGAATAAACTAGTAAATATTAATATTATTATAATGTATAAAAAAATTTTTATGATTATAGGAAACTTTTATAAAAATAATTAATACAAAATTTGAAAATCTTTAATTATAATAAAAATTTAAATTTTTTTATTAAATATAAAATAAAATAAATTAATATTTAAAAATAAATACATAGTTCTTTTTCCCTACTAAAATTTATAAGAATTAAACAATTGAGTAATATTTTTACTTTTAGCTTTTAATATTTAGTCTTTATTAAAATAAAAATTATAACTTTTTTAATTATCTTCTCACTTTAAGTAATTTTTAAAATTTTAAAAATTATAAATGATATCAAATAATATGAAATTTTATGCCTTTAAAATTATTTCATATTATCTTTATAAAAATTATTATGAATTCTTAAAAATTTATAACAATAATATATATATATATATATATATATATATATATATATATATATATATATATATATATATATATATATATATATATATATATTAACATAAAGAGTGTTTTATAACACTTAGGAGTGTCGCTTGAAGACCAATCATCTTTTCATGTGTGTCTTGCTATATGAAGTTTGTAAATTTTGTAGCAATATGATTTTTTTTTCTAGTTATAATGATAAACATCTATTTTTTGAAGTTGTTTATATATTTTTTGTTTAATTAATTTTCTAATAAAAAATTGCATGGTGTTTATTTTTCATGTGTATCTTGCTACACACACATGAACTTTGTTGAAAATATTTTGATAATAAAATAAAAAAATGAGTCTTTATGTATTATAATTATTTATTATTTATTATTTATTATTTATTTAGCTATCTATACATATATGTAAATATATATATATATAATAAATTTAGATGTATAAAAATATATAACTATGTGTAAATCCTAAAATTAATTGAAAAATGAATCTTTATGTATAAAAAATGAATTGAAAAAAAATGAGTCTTTATGTAAATATATGTAAATCTTTGAAAATATATCAGAAAGAGATTTATCATCAATTCAACTCTAACATATATGTATAAATAAATGAATTGAAAAATGAGTCTTTAGGTAAATATATTTATTTATTGTTTATTTAGTTATATATAGTTCATTTTTTATCATAAAATGTATAAAAAAATGAAGTTTACAAATATATGGATTTCAACTCTAACATACGCTTAAGAGCATCTCCAAGAGGCTCGGTGTTCGCTTCTGTAGTTTATCTCACCTTATATATAAACCCTCATCAGACTCCAACTCCAACGGGCTTCGATTCTTGAGGGGGCCTTTGGAAGACAAAACTTATCTCTCCGCAACGTGCATGGTAGTGATGCCGATCAAAAAAAGATGTATAAAGATGCAATCGTCTTTTACCGGTAAGTAATTCCATTAATTTGATTCTGATCATGTAATGCAATTCACATAGAACTCATGTGATTGCTCAGCAATAATCATACGCAACACAAAACTATGCGTACTAATCTTTCCATGCTAGTGCCTGTGATTCCATCTCCATATTTTTCATCAGTTTGAAGAACTCTATCGGGTATCAAAAGAAAAGTATGCCCTATTACTACGTTTCTAGATGGTTTTTATTTTTTTGATATATATTGTTCATATATATACACACACTATATGCATATAGATCTATTGTATATATATATGTATATATAAATTATATATAAATAAATAAATATGCACACACAAACACAATATATATATATATATATATATATATATATATATATATATGTATGTATGTATGTATGTATATTGTATATATCATATATATATGATTTATTTATATGTATAATATAAAAATAAGAAAATAAAAATTAAATATTATTTTTGATTTTTAAAAAAAATGCAAGTTGGATTCCTATTTAATCTGACCCATAGTGTATATATATACATATACTTACCACATATATATTGTATATAAACAATATATAGATAGAACATATATATACATACATACATATATATATATATATATATATATATATATATATAATTAAAAATAAGAAATATAAATATTATAAAATATTTTTGATTTTTATAAAAAGCAAGTTGGATTCTTATATGATCTAACCCATTACCCATATCTTTCTTTTATATATTTTTTTAAAAGAGCGTTACCGATTTTTTAGATACATAAATACACGCATACATACATATTATGATAAATTATAGAATCATGTTGATTATTTTCAATACACCATGATATTATTATTTTTTCAATTTGTTGTAAGAAATATCAATTTTTTTAATTTAAAAAACAAATATATTTTCTATTTGGGATACATAAACATAATTTTTTTTATATTAGTTGTGACACAATATTGTTAGTGTGAGTATCTTACCTTCTTCGACCCGAGACCCTCAAAATTTATAAATGACCCAAAATATAAGATGAGCTAGGTTTGAGTGGGACAAAAAAAATTGCTAAACATAGTACCACTAAACATTACTTATTCATTTTACCAAACCAAGTATAATTTTCCTATTTATTATTACCCAAATGATTTGTTAACATTTTCACTTCATATATATATTATAAAAAATATTCTCTTTGTAAAACACAACTCTTACAAAATGTATATGCACTTTATATTCATATTTACACATAATTACTCCTTAAATCTATGAGAATCACACACACACACACATGCATGCATGTAAGTAAGCATATATATATATATATATCCATATTTCTTTCCATCAAAACATCTACCTAAGTGAATTGAGTTTTATTTTCAAGTTTCAAAACTTTCATAAGAAACACATGTGAACACACGCACACACACACACACACACACACACAAACACACATACACCACAAGTGTATGTGATGAATTGTTTTCTTGTTATTTGTTGTAAAAATAGATGACATAAAAAGAACCTAATTTTTTTAATAGCACTTTTTCAATGTTTTTGTTGAGGAAGAAATGAGGGAGAAGTTTTAGAAGAACAAGAAAAAATAAAAAAAAGCAAAAAAAAACTATTATAATGTAACAAAGATAATCTATTATCATTTAAGTTTATGGAACAAATTAATATCAATGGCGATAATTATAACATATAGTTGATAAAGCAAATCAGTTAAAGTTATTACACATGTTACAATCACTTTGCTAAGTGCTAAGTGCTAACAATGTATGATTTGTCATTTGTGGGAACCAGCGGGCAGTGAATCAAAGAAGTCCACCGGGACAAAAGAATTCCAATCCAATGGCCTGAAACACATGATGATGATTATCACAAAGACCTCTTCTTCTTTTTGGAAAATATATCATATTGAGTGATTAAATGTATTTTAAACTTCATTTTCTCTCTCTCTCTCTCTCTCTCTCTCTAATCTCTCTCTTCTACTTCCAAAATTATTGAATCTAAAAAAAATTATGATTTTATCTCCTAACTAGAAAGTAATCACGATTTAACTTTTATTATTTAGAATAACAATGAATAAACTAATGCAAAAATTTCAAAATATTAACAATTTTAAAATCACAAGTTAATTAAAATTCAAAATAAAAAAAATTAGATTATTTAAAACTTTAAAATCTTCTGTCTTCTGTGCATCATTATTGTTCAACACAGTCGGGCATGGCAGTGCACTTTGCTGTGATCACCATGCCTTGCTGGGCTGGTGTACAACGCCACCATGCTATGTTGTGAAAAAATGAGTAATGCCAGCATGTGATGACCTATTTAACACCTCTAGTCTGAATTGAATGCAGGCTATTCTGGAATAAACCCAAGTTAGCTTGGAAAGAATGCAAGCTAGACTGGAACAAATCTAGGCTAGCATGGAACTCTAGCATGGAATGAATCTGAGTTAGCCTAAAATGAACCTGAGCTAGCCTAGAATGAACTCGTGCTATCCTAGAATGACGTAGAGCTGGCCTAGAATGAATCCAAGCTAGCTTGGAATGAATCCGAGATAGATCTGTGAAGCAGGCCATGCCATGTAGGCATGACCCACTTTTTCTTAGCACGACCATGATGTGCACGGAATGGTTAAAATCTCATTTCGTGCCAGGCATAGTAGCCTGATAGGCATGACAAAGTGCATGGCGTACTCACCATGCCGAATGACAAAGAGAGGAAAACCAGAAAAAAATTAATCATGTGACCGAATGTTTTTTAAAAAATAGACTGGCACATAATGGGCCTGTCAAATTTAAAAAAAAAATAATAAAATTGCCCATAAAGGTTTACCATGCGTTGGCACCGACACGAGGCACGACTTGTGCCGGCCCAGAAGGCCACAAAACATGCCTTGGGGTGGTTGGATTCGAGACCGTGCCATGCTGGGCCAGGCACTGCTGATCTGGTCATGGCCTGGCTGCCCTACTCATTTGACACCCTTATTCCAAGCTAGGCTAGAATGAACTTGGGCTAGTCTAGAATGAACCCGGGCTAACTCAAAATGAATCAAGCTAGCCTATAATGAACCCCTATTAGTCTAGAATGAATTCATGCAGTCATGCTAGCCTAAAATGAATACATGCTAGATTAGAATGAATTTAGGTTAGCTGCATGCATTGTGTGCAAGCATGTCAAGGGTTAGCATGACATGATCCTGGCAGCCGACAAGCCATACCAGGTTGCCATTTTCAGAGCCAAGTAATGCTAGGCATGACACAATGGCAAGACTAAGCCTAAAAAATGTCATTTCACTTGACATGGCATGTTAGATATCTCTATGAAAATTATTTCTAACTATGGGACGCCACTAATGAAATAAAAATCTCTATGATGACTATTTTATCAAGTTTAGAGAATAATATTTTAATAATCAATATAAAATATATGAGTAAGCCTACTAACAATACATCTTATGTTATGATAATTTATCTCCTCATCTAGATATGTTTTCATAATGAACACCCACCTATGTCATATCTTAGAGAGGCAATCATAAGACATGATATCATCTTAAATGAGATAATATTTGAAAATGAGATATGAGTATCACAATAAAAAAATAGCTATACAATATGATGCTGGGTAGAAATCTTCACTTTATTTTGAAGAGTGATTAGAAGACTAATATCATAGGAATTGACGATCAGAACACATGGCTACATGGGAGACTTTTAGATGCTCTGAACATGCTATGCGTGTCCCTTCTCAATACAAACTCTATGTTTTGTACAATCAAGTCTTGTAGTCTCTAAATCATCATGAGCCAGAATTAGAGTAGACCCGAGGATTACCAAGTTGTATGGACTCAAGAGATATTTATTTTCTTGTGAAACTTCACTCTCTCTAAAGTTAACTTGATCTATACTTATTGGTCAATATGATGATTTCATATAAATATTATCATTAAGTGAACCAAATTCAATTGTAACCGATGAGTGATCATCCCACCTAAATTGGAGGCTCAGGAAAGACTAAAAATTAATTTACTCACATATATTATATGGACTCTTATTCTAGGCTTGTTTAAAAATGAGTCAAACTTAAAAAAATATCAATATTTACTAATACTCAATTAGATTCTGGTTAAAATTACTAGCATTCTTTTTAGATACTAGATTAACCAAGAAAATTAAATCTCAAAGTACTAGGTATTACCTTATCTTGTCATCAGAAAAAAAGATAACAAAACAAACACACCAAAATACTCTGAAAGATATTAAATAATTTCTTTTTCCAAAATAAATGATTTATAAAATCATATAATAAGAAATGATAAAAAAATATTCAATTGATAAAATAGATTTGATTAATACATTTCTTGAAGACTATTTAAAAATACTTCGATTAAAAATTTGAGTTGTCTCAATCAAATATGTATTCATCCTTTTTAAAATCTCATTCCATGATGATATGTTCGTACATGAAGTCTGGTATATAACCTCAAGATTCATACATAAAGTATGAAAACTATCTGATACATTATTACTTCTACTATTTTTTTTATATTTTCATTAAGATGATTTTATATCTTTTTATGAAATGACTGAAAATAAAAAAAAATATAATTTAAAATAAAAAAAATGTAATTTTAAATTTTAAAAAAACAAGTAAAACATTAATAATTATCAATTAATATGATAAAATATCCTAACTTCTTTCAAATTTTATCTCTAGTGAGCTTTCATTTTTCTTCTAAATGTATCAGATCGAATGAATACTTGCTCACACAGATATGACAGACAAAAAAAATATCTTACTAAATATTTCAAAGAGAGATCTAATATCAGACATGAGCAAATATCTAAAAAATAATCAAAATCGATATTATTTATTTAATATATATTATTTTAATAGTTATTATAGTTTCCATTTGATTATAGTTTAACAAATTTTTTTTATTTGTTGTTTATTTTATTACATATGAGAATACTCGACATATGAGCTGTCCCAATTCATATTGCCCATTATATAAGGATACATCATTGTACCTTATTTTTCATGGGTAGTATTGATATTTTGAATTTATTTTCAGCATGTTATTAGAGCTAGTACCTTAAAGAGCACAAATACTATGTTTTGTAGAGAGAGAAGTGCATGTAGATAGTAACATCACAATCACAGATGCACTGTGCGTAACATTGCATGTGTGTACAATACCTCTTTCCAAAGAAGGCACACATAATGTGTGCCCTCCCATCTCTCCATCACATGGCCATTGCATGAGATGTATGTCGATCCCAACTACAACAATGTAGAGGGTGCAAAGTGAAAAGTCTAACAATGTGTGCAATTTCATGCGCATAGGTACATATTCATGTGCAAGTGTGTGACAGTGTGTGTGCAAGTGTGTGATAGTGTGTGCGCAAGTGTGTGATAGTGTATGATAGTGTGTGCGCAAGTATGTGACAATGTGTGATAGTGTGTGTAAGTGTTTATGTATTCTTCAATCATTTTTGACTGTGTGTCCTTTCAAATTTTGAATCATATAAAAATTATTTAGCATGTTTTCTAGAGATTCTAAAATTAATTATTTTATTTATTTTTCTTGATTACTTTAGTATATAAAAAAGTACAAGTATTTTTCATTAATGTCTAGGATAATATTAGAGAGTGATGAAATAATTTTAAAGCAAAACTCATTTTCTAGTGAATTCAGGAAGAATAATAATCTAAAGATCTAATCACACTCATTATTTTTCCTCATTCCCATATAACCCCACTTAAATTTCTAGTTATAAAAGACTAGAGAGGATCACCACCAGCTATATATGAACTTATTGGTTCAAATTATGATTACCCACCTATGAGTATGGGATCATCATTTGCTCTGACAAATATAAATCATATCAACTTTGAATAAAGTGAGATTTCCACGGAGAGGTAATTTACCTTGAGTCCAGATGACACAATAAATAGTCTAGTAATTTACTATAGTTCCTAGTCATGAGTTGAAAACTAGATAATTTACCACCTATAATTTAGAATTTATACTAAGAAAAAGAAACATGTGCATCATGTAGGAATTATTTATATTTCACTTTATATCATAAGTTTTAACATTATTTTATAAATAGTAAAATAAATAATTTAATACAAATATTTAAAAAATAATTATATATTAAAATATATGTATCAAATAGTTATAACATTTACTATTTGAATCATAAAATCATACATTAGACTTCCCATGTTACAATCTTTCACAAAAATAGGATTAGTAAAAAGAAAGAATAAATATTTAATTGAAATATTTTAGATAATCTATAAATCAACCAAAAATTAACACATCAAATAGTTACCCTCTTTTATTATTTCTTACATTATACTCTATCAAATCATGCATAATGGAGATACAACATTTAACTTTCCTCATAATTTTTAAAAACATTTATTTTTTCATGATATCTCCATAAAACATAATATGAAACCAAAAACTTTGAGTTTAATCTTTCTTAGTTACTTTAGTATATAAAAAGGATCCACATTTTATAATAAGCGTTTGATATAATATTAGTGAGTACTAACATTATTTTTTTGAGCATATTTATTTTTTAGCAAGTCTGAAGAATAAGAATCCATAAAACATATTTGGATCCATTACTTTTACTTACTCTTATGTTATCCCACTTGGATTGGACCTCTAGTTATGTGACATGAACATTTATTAGCTACAACTGAACTTATTGGTTTAAATTATGATAATATTTGGATTGAGTCATTATATGTATCAAAAAGTATAAATCAGATTGACTCTAAAGAAAGTCTAACTTACAATGAGAGAAAATTTACTTTGAGTTTAGATTATTCAATAGACCACACGAATATATTTTATTTCCTGATCATGATGATCCAAAAATTAGGATATTTGACTGCCTAAGAATTAGTGTTTATACTAGGAGAAAATGACAAATGCAGTTGCAGCTTATTTAGAGCAAATAATATCTCCCAAATAGCTAGATAATCTTATGGCCAGCGACTCTAATCTTAATTTTCTGATCTACTGACTGGATAGAAAAAAATTATTAATTTTATACATAAAAATTGACATGATGGTGAGACATGCAAATAAAATATCATCATGATTCATGCCTAGTCTAGAAGTCCAACTTCAAGGACAACCCTCCATTCTATTTGCTAAGTTCTTAATTACTAATTATTTTTTTAATTTAAAATATTTTATAATGTTATTCATATTAGTTGACATAAGACTAAGAATTCTATGATAAGTAGATCGAAAGTAAATTTGCATAATAGAAATTATTTTAGAATCTTCCAAAAATCTAACCAGAATACTCGAGTTAATAATCAATTTCATCACATCTTCTCTCACAAATTCATTGTGATAAATGAAGATGGTCAATTAACCTGATGTTGATCAAACTTAAAAGATCTTATAGCTCATTTATGTTTACCTGAAATCTTATTCGACACTCCAACTATTTTTTTTATTTTGTTAAGTACATACATATTACTAAATTTTGTTTATTTTTATGTTTCTTATGCAAATGAGTGAAAATTATAAGAGAAAAGCTAGTTTCAAATATGAACCTTTCAGTCAAGTTATTATTATTATTATTCAGCATTTATCATTTTTTTATGTATGAGATTGAATTGAAAGTAGGAGAAAAATAATAATAAATTTAAATTATTTAGATTTTTTAAATATAATTATTAATCTAAAATATACTAAATAAAATTAATTTTTTAAACATAATCACAATGTATACCTTAAGTTTTTGTGTATATAAAATACTTTAGATATGTACCTCATATTTTTGTGCCTAAAAGTCAACTACTCATGAAACTAACACATACATGACATAAAAGACAATTTAAAATTATAAATTATTTAACAAAATAGCACTAATAGGATACAATATGAATATAATAATAACAAAAAAAGAAAAAAATTATAATATAAATATAAATAAAAAATATATCAATTAAATATTTATAGAAAATTTTTTTAATTAAAAATTATTATTTTCTTTTCACATATTTTAGGGTAGAAACTCAAAAGCTATCAAATTTTTACAAATAAGCGGTCAAATGCAATCGAGTTTGAAATATTTAACTTATATCTAATATATCTACTTGTCTAGGACAAATAGACACTATAGTATATGTGATGTATGTGTTAGTCTATCAGTGTATATAGATACACTGATATATATCTATATCATCCTATGTTTGATAGATAGATATATCAAACATAGTTTGTCGCTAAATGGTAGGAGTATTTCATACATCACATATCTATTTAACTATTGTCTGTCTGTCAATATATCTGATGCCTCTACTCTCATATATAGAAATATCTATCTATAGATAGATAATTTCATATTAGTCAATATATAATTGTCAGTGTAGATATATTTGAATATTTTATCTATATATAGAAAAATGATAGTATCTAACTTTAATTTTAAATAAATAGTAGCTTATACTATTTTAGTAATTATGAATATATCTATCTTTCTTACCTAGATTTTAGGAAAGATAATTATATTACTATATGGCTTTTTAATATACATAGATATTTCCGTCGCTAAATGAAAATAATGATGGAAGAATCCCAAGCTAATGTGCTGGTTGATTAATTTTAGCGACGGAAATAGTCCCTAGCTAAATAAATTTAGCGACGGAAAATCCATTGCTACTTTTAAGATTTCCCTAGCAAAATAAGATAGGAAAAATTCCCTAGCTAAATTAGCAATCGATTAATCCCTTGCTAATTTAGTAATGGATTTATCCCTTGCTTATTTAGCAAGTGATTTTTCCCAAGCTATTTTAATTTCAAAAATAATTTCTGAATTTAATTTATTTTAAAATTGTTTAATTAAATAATATAATATTTTTATATCAAATTGAAAAAAAAATCGAAACTATAAATAAGTTATAATAAACAAAAAATAAAATCATTAAATATCTTATTCTAATTCAATATTTTACATAATTGAAACAATAAAATAACAAAATTTTAATTAGTCTTATTCCTCAATTTATCTACCGACAATGCATAAAGTATAATATATCCATTCATTGATGTTGCTTTCTCTCCCGCTGCTCCTCCTATCATTATTTTTCTACTGTGACAACGTTGTCCGAGTCACGGCATGTAATATCTAGTGAAAAATCTTATCACTTATAAAAACATTGTATGAGGAACAATGCAGTATCATATCTGTAAGAAATTTAAACCACTCAGTCAAATTAAAAAAAAGTTATGTTTTGGTACGTATATAAATCTACAGTATATATGTAAATATATACTAGCATTTCACTCGTACATATATTAATGTTGTATATGTACATAAAAATAGTAGTAATATGTGTACATATAAATTGAGTACAAGTATACTCAATATATATGTACAGAAAATAATACAGTATTATATGTACGTATATACTGACTTAATTCATACGTATATACCGTCTTTATTCATACGTATATACCTCATTTGTTGTTGGTGCTGCTGCTCCCACTACCGCTCCTACCATGGCTATTGTTATTGCTGTCACTGCCAATACCACTGCTACTATCACCGCCGTTGCCGCTAATGCTACTACTGCTGACATAGCTGGCTGCTGTAGTGGATGTCACTATTGCCCTCATTGCCGGTGCTGCCCGCTGCCATTGCATGATGCTGCCGCCACTACCCGCACTGTCGGTGCTGCCATTGGCGCCGCTGCCACCACTAATACCACCATCGTCACTGATGCCGTTGCCGCCTCTACCGCTACTACCGCCACTGCTTCCGATGTAGCTGTTGTTGCAAGCACTGCCGCTGTCTCCGATGCCGCCACTCTTGCCACTGCTGCTACTACCATTGTTGCTCCCGCCACTGCTGCCGCAGTCCCTCCTGCCGCTACTTCCACCGCGGTGGCCCCCGCATCAACCTCCGCAGCTGCACCCGTCGCCGCCACTGCCGTGGCTGCCTCTGCTGCCGCTGCCACTGTTGCCATCGCTGCTGCCGCTATCGTGGCCGCCTCTACTGCCGCTGCCACTTATGCTGCTGCCGTTGCCGCTTATGCTACTACCCATGCCACTTATGCTGCTGTCGTTGCAATCGTTGCCGCCTCTGTCACTACAACTGCTACTTATAATAGGGTTTTACATGCCTTTAATAGGCTAAAACTCTACCCACAAAATTCGGAGACACAAATAGTTTTACAAGTATATAAAAATAGTTATTATAGACATGAACAAACACAAATTAAAGTAGATTGTCATACAGCTTAAACTAAAATTTAATTAAATAATTTAATATTTTTAAATTAAATTTAATAAAAATAGAAGCTATAAATAAAAATTTTAAATTAAACAAAAAAATTCATTTAATACCTTATTTTAATACAATATTTTAAATAACTAAAACAAAAAAATAACAACAATTATATTACATCTTATTAATCAATATATTTATCGACTGTGCATAAAGTGTAATCTATCAATGCATTGACGTTACTTTCTCTCCCTCTGCTCCTCCGATCACCAACTTTTCACGGCGAAAATGCTATCTGAGTCACCGTACATCATGTTTATTTAAATATGTATTCACTTATACAAGCTTCATATGGGAAACAATGTTGTACCATATCTGTAAGAAATTTGAACCACCAAATCAAATCAAAATAAAAAAAAACTATGTTTTGATAAATTATATTGCTGTAGTAAATATGTACAAATATAGTAACAGTTCACTCGTACATATATTACTGTAGTATAAGTACATATAAACTGCAGCATTATGCGTACATATATACTGAGTACATATATATACTCAGTATATATGTACATAAAAAATACTGTAGTATTATATGTATGTATATACTGACTATATACGTACGTATATACCGCATTTGTTGCCATTGCTACTGCAAAGAGAGAGAGAGAGAGAGAGATGTGGGGGAGAGAGAGAGAAATGGAGGAGAGAGAGAGAGAGATGGGGGACAGACAAAAGAAGGGAGGAGAGAGAGAGAGAGCAAAAAATGCCTTAAGATATCCTCCTCTAACATATTCTATATAGATTGCAGAGTGAAATGAGCGCCCAATGGGGTTTCCATCAGTAGAAAAAATTCATTTAGATGATATTTGGTGCACATAGAATTCAACAAAGCAAGAGTGCATTAATATACCCAAAATTCGCACTCTCCCTATAGTACTACACTTAAACAATCTACCATCATCACTGGACACACAACAAACCTCCAGTTTGCGCACCTAGAACATGTAGTATCATGAAGTAACATTACAAGCACTACCAATAGAGTTCAGTTGACCTTGAAAGAACAAGAGACCCAAGAACATGATAGACTAGTTAACCCTCCTATTTCTGCCTACTATTAGTGTGTTTCCACTAATATTCTATTTTCAGCATTTAAATGAGAAAATGCCTTAGAATCGTTACTAATTTCTTCCTTGTTACCTATAATTTTATTTTTTATTTCTTTGTTTTTTTTAACTATCTCCCCCTTATTCTTATTGCTGTATACCACCACTGCCCACTCTAGACCTTACTCTTTTCCTCCCCTCTAACCCTCATTAAACGTGTATGCTTTGTCCACATTTTCCTCCTATTTTTTATTGTTTTCCAGCATGGTGTTATTTTCCTTCTCCCCATCACTGCCCACCTTCATTTCCTCCTTCTAAGAGTGTATATTCTGACATAGCATTAGTTCTTTGTTTATATCTTTTTAACCCATGCAGTTTTACCCTTGTCTCTACCATAATATTATTCCAATGTATCATTTCTGCCCATCCCCTTCATAGATTCCTCCTACCCATGGCTCATTCTATTACATTTTAAACAATATTTAGGGATATGTTCAGGCACAATTAACTACCAGAACCCCTGTTCATTATTGTTGTCTATCCATAGTTTCTGTGGAGGCCGTGAGAAAAGTTTTTACTCCACGCAAATCCTTGGATTATTTGGTTGCCTCATCAATCATTATTGGTTTACCCATACATTTCTCCAAATTAGGAAAAATTAGGAAAATTAGGAAAAATAAACCATACCGAGGCTATCGGGGCTTTCTCTTTCGGGATGAAATCCATCATCCATTTTAAAATTCTCATTGAAAAATCCTTAATTATGCATTGACACCTCGTCCATAGCCTTTGAAAATCTCCCTCTTCGAGGCATTGAAGAACCGTATGCTCAGCATCATAATCCACAATTTTTATAGAACCCTTAAGCTTCAAGGTTTCTATAAAATAATGAAATTCCTTCGCAAGAAGTTTTCCATATAAAAATTTCCCTATTAGGTGTAATTGAAAGGCTCGACAAGTTTATCGAGATCTACCAAGAGAATGTATATCTGTGCCACGCCATTTTTATTTCCAAACCTCAGGTGCAATATCGCGGGTTCCTTAAATAAGCTCACAAAAGACTTCTTATTGAATACGAAATCATTTTGCTCCATTTTGTATAAGTATTAGCCTTATACTTGCACAACTTGAAGCTTTCTCTCTCTAAAAATCTAAGTTTCTCTCTATTGTTCTTAGAGTTGTGGGTTTTTCAATCTTCTTAATCTTTTTATTCTTTTTATTCTTTTTATTCATCTTATTATTATTATTATTATTTTATTTTTATTAATTATGACTAGATGCTGGCATGAGATTTTGTCTCTGTGGAGATAACGTGTTTAAATTGCCATTTCTTAAGAAAGAAAGAAAGATAGATAGATAGACAAATAAATAAATAGATAGATAGAAAAATTTATCGATATATAGATTGATATATAGGTAGACAACTAGATTGATAGATTGTTAGGTAGAAAAATTGATTGATCGATAGATAGATCAAGAAATAAATAGACACATAGACTAATAGACTTATATACAAAAAGATAGATAGATAGATAGATTGACAAATAGAAAGATAGATATACAGATATACAGAAAGATAGATATATAGATAGATAGATAGAGAGAGAGAGATAGATAGACAGATAGATAGATAGTCTTATAGACTCATAGATAGATAAACATATAAAGAGTTGAAAGACATATATATAGATAGACAGACAAAAAATTGATTGAGAAACACACAGATATATAAATAGTTACATAGATTAATATATATATATTTACTTATAGACTAATAAATAGAAAGATAGTTATACAATTAGATAGATAAAAAGATTGAAAGATAAATAGTTAGATAGAAAGAAACAAAGACTATTAAATAGTTAGAAATATAAATTGGCAGGCATATAATCATTTAGAAAAATAAATAGATATATTGATAGAGAAATATACAAATAAACAAATAGATAGATAGATAGAGCAGATTGATAGATTGACAATTAGACAGACATATAGTTATATAGATAGATAGATAAATATATAGATAGATATCATATAGATAGATAGAAAGATCGACAAATATACAGATAGATGATTATATAGATTGATAGATAGAAAGATAAAAAGATAGATAGACACAAAGATAGATATAGAGATAGATATATAAAAAGATAGATAGATTACAAGATAGCCATATGTATAAATAGAGATAATGTGATCCCAAAGTTCCTATCTATCTAACTGTCTATCTGTATATCTATCTATAAAAAAACACCATCTTTAAATATCTATCTCTCTATATATCTAAATGTCGATCTCTCAATATATTTATCTATATATCTATTGATCTATGTGTATAATCTATATCTATATATCTATAGACAGATAGACAGATACTTAGTCAAACATATGGCTGTCTAGAATTGTTCACTTCTAAAAGTATTACTATCAGTAGAAAATTATTTAGATAGACATATATATAGATATACCTATTTATCTAGACAGATAAAATACACTATTCCAAACATATTTGTTTTGGCTCATAATTACTAGATTATAGTGATCTATAATCTAGTAAATAGATATACAGGGAATAGGGAGTGAATACATATGATATTTTAGTTCACGTGTTTATATATGTTCTATCAATTTATAATTATTAATGATATTCATCAAAAAGACATGATATTTGTCTATCGATTGATATGTTACTAATTGGATATATAAAGAAAAAAAATAAAAGGAAAACATACAAGAGTATCATATATCAAGAGTATTATATTATGCATTAATGATAATTTTTGATTTTTGTTTATCATTAAATTTTTATTGCTAATTGTTGAATTTATAAAAAAATATACTACTAGAATAACATAAATCTAAAATATCACACCCATATTAAAGATATTTTTTTCATGTGGAGTTTATGATCCAATAAATAATTTTAATTAATAAACTTTACTTTGATATATTGATTCTCAGTAATACTTTCAGAATCAACATTAGATCATAGTCAAATTGTTGAAAATCATTAGTTGATGATGTGTTACATCTTGTTTGATTTTTTTGTTTTTATTTAGTTGTACAATATTATTTTTGATCATTTCTAATTTTATGTATGTGTGATTAAAAATTGGCAAGTGTTTTGTGTAAAAAAGTATATTAGTATACATGTTTCCTTGTAAACAAAAAAAATGTGCATGTAAAGTAAACATAGACTTCACTAAATAAACGACTTCACATGCATCACACATCTACTATATTGGATATATATACTATATGCGCATTTTTTAAAAAAACAGAATTGTATACTATATTACTAATCAAATTATCTATCATATTACTCATGTTAACATTATATAATGATGGAATAATTACTTATTATAAATGTATACACAAAATATGACACCATGTATGGCCAGTGTGCTTTGAGAATGCATGGTATCTTGCTCTTCTTTGAATTTTAAAAATTACCGTACCTTACTCCTAGTTTCCTTTTGTTAGTATTTTATTTGTCCTCTTTTACTATTATTCTTCGAATTTAAGAGCTAGTACACTTTATGTTGAATTGACATCCATTAAACATTAAAAAAAAGTATCATTAAAAGAAAAAAACTTCACCCTTCAGATTTTTCGTTAACACCCAAGAACTCAACAAAACAGCACCATTTAGATCACTATCAATTTTAAATTTGCAAAACTCAGTACTAATTTCTAAATAAATTATAATGAAAATAAACAAATAAAATACATACAGAAAAAGAGATAGAAAGAGAAATGTTCTTTGTTTGATATGTAGAGATGGCTAGATGGGGGGAGAGACGAGTCATAGACGAAAAAAATTAGAAAACGAAATTATTTTATATTTAATGATACATTATATTATTTCATAAATAAATACATTTATGGTTAATAATTAAAGAAATTTGTAAGGTTATTTTTTATAATATTATTTATAAATTAATAAAATAAATTTCAATAATAAAAAATTAATTAATGGTTATAACAATGAAAAAAATAAATAATATTACTAATAACTATGAAAACAATTTATTGGTAATTAAATTTTCATATTATTTTATTTATTAAAAAACATATTATTTCATTTAACCATTGATAAATTGCATAAATGTATAACAAATACACAATTTATAACATCTCAATTAAAAAAAAATAAATAACCAAGTAAATAATGAATAAGTGATATATCAATAATATTCAAACAAATAATAAAATAACTAACCATAAAAAAATATAATCAAAACATTATCCAAAAAAATAAAAATAAAATTTAATTACTTAAAAATATAACTCATTAAAATAAGACTACAAATAAATCCATTAATAAAAAAAACAAAAGTAACCAAATTTGAACTTGTATATTACTATAACAAATGGGTTATCATATTGCACAATGTGTATGCATTATAGAGATAACTAATGATTTATCATATTACTAATAAATGATTTATCAACTTATATATTTACTTAAAAATATCCCTCTATGATATATCATTTCTTCATATGATATACATTATAGAGATAATCTCTTGTGTATGCATACAAGCATCATATTGCACATAACTATTATCTTAGTTGCACATTTATATTAAAGTATAAACTTTTATATATAATTGCATATGATTATATAAATATACAAGTGTTTAGATATAATGTTGTGTTTAAATATTTTTATAAATGTTACATATATATAAATTAATATATGTAATACTTTTTTAAATATTATATATTATATATATCACATTTATATAAACATTATAAATATTATATATTTATATAAAAATTTATCTGTTATCTAAATGTTTACAAAAATGTATAAATATTTTATATGTTATATAAATGTTATATTAAAAAAACTATATAAATGAATAATTTTATGTAAATGTTGTATAAATATTTATAAACATTTTTACATATGTGTGTGTGTGTGTGTGTCTAACATTATATTTTTATATAAACATATCAAAGTTTATAAATAATGTAATATGTTTATATATATTAAAGTATAGACATTTATATATAATGTCATACGATAATATAAATGTATAATAGTTTATATATAAAGTTATCTATTTATAATATTTTTGGAGACAATCAAAACAAAACCTAGAAACATTGAGTTTGTTTTTTCTTAAATTACAAAAGTAGGAAACATTAAGCATAATTATTTTTTATTAAGTTACAGAAGTATAAAACAATATGCATACATTTAGTATTTGAAATCCATAAAACATTAAAAAATTAAATAGTAAAAGAACAAAGTTTACACTAACCATTTGTTGTTTCATTAATGGTGGAGAGTCAAAATCATATTAGTGATGTGAAAATAGAAGAAAGAAGAAAAAAATTAAAAAAAACATTAAAACTGAATATTGTGTATAAACCAACCTTCGTCAGTGGTAATCAAATTAAGAGAGATAGAGAAATGTATATAGTATTTTGAAGGAGAAGAGTAATAACAATCTTACCTGATAACAGAAAGATGTGGGGTTTATAGGTTGCTCCCATATTCTTGTTTTGCTTCACCTCTCTTCCTCTTCGAAAAATAAAAAAAATGTTTTAAGTGCTTGATTACCTTAGTGTTTTTTTTACAAAAACTATAAATAAAAATATGGATGTAAATATATTGAAAAAAAAAGAGACAAAAATATAAAAGTAAACTAAAATTAAAAAAAATTAAATTTTAAATAAAAAAATGAAATAAATTTTTATTTAACCATAAATAATAATATTTCATGAATAAATAAAATTATATTATATTATAATAAAGTATTTCCTATATATATATATATGTAGGTTGTAGATTTTTAAGAATTCAAAAAAAATTTTATAAATATAATATGAAATAATTATAAAGGCTTAAAATTTCATATTATTTAATATAATTTATAATTTATAAAATTCTAAAAATTACTTAAAGTGAGAAGATCAATAAAAAAATATATATTTATTATTTTAATAAAAATGGAATATTATAAGTTAATAGTAATGATTTTACTAAATTGATTAATTCTTATAAATTTTAGATGGGTCAAAAAATAAAACTTGAATTCAAATTAGCTTAGGATCAGTTTGGTATTACTTTTCAAAAATGTTTATAGGGCTAAAAATAATTTTATGTATTTTTACGACAAAAATTTCATTAGTAATATCATAAATAAATCTTTGGAAACCCTAAAAAAATACTTGAAGTGTTCTTTTAATAACCACACTAAGATATTTATTTTTTAAATCATCAAAAATTTTTTGTGGTAATTAAAACATATATGTATTTTTTTTAAATATCAATTTATTTTGTTTTACATTTTTTGAAAATTTTGAATTATTTTTATAATTCAAAAATTTTAATACTTTTTGTAAATATTTTTTTAAAAGATTTCTATAATCATATATATATATATATGTATATATATATATATATATATATATATATTACTTTACATAATATAAATATTTACTTGTTTATTCGTTAATTCAGATATTTTTATATATTTTTTTATTTAATCATACGATTAAATATTTTAGTTTATTAGTAGTAATTTTTATGAATGTTCATTTATTAATTAAAATATCTTAAAAAATGATTATAATTATATAATAAATTATATAATGTTTTTTTAATACAAATATTTAAAATCATAATAAAATATTTCAAAAAAATAAATGATATAATTTTTTAAATATTTTATAAACATAAAAATATATATTTTAATCTTTATTAATATAAATTTTTATTCATATTTATATATTTTGAAATTATTTTTTATAATATCATTTTTTTATAATTATATGAGGAGAATGTGTCATTCAAGGATCGCTCATCCTTAGACCATGACATACTTTTAATATATAAAATTAAATGAAATATTAAAACAAATAATATATAAAAAAATTAAATCATTAAAGATTTGTGAAAATATTATCTCAGCCCAAATAGAAAGGAAAATATCACTAGCTAAATGCATATATGAAAATTATCATTTAAGGAATAATCGCTTGTAATTAAATATTAAATCATAAAAAAAATTTCAAAATATTATTTAGCGAGGGATTTTGTTTCGAACTAATTAGCTAGGTAAAATCAGTTTCTAAAGTCATTCCTAAAATGCCGACAATTTGTTGCGTGAAAATTTATGTTAATATTAGCTAGAGATAATTTTCAAACGAAAATTACAATCTCTAATCCATCAAAAATCCATCGCAAATTTGTAATTCAATGTAAAATAAAACATCTCTTCCTATTCTCAAGCTAATCCCTTGCAATTAGCCATGAATTATTAATATTGCTACTTTTTTTATCTTTCTAACTATCTTTTATCTATCTATCTATCTATTGATCTATCTATCTGACTATTAATCTGTCATTTTGTCAATATGACTATCTATCTAGTTGTTTATATATATATATATATATATATATCTATGTATGTATCGATCTATCAATCTTTTTATCTATTTATCTATCAATCTCTCCCTCTATCTAATCATCTATCTGTCTACCTATCTATTTATTTGTATATCTATTTTTCTATCTATCTATTTGTTAATCAATCTAACTATCTCTTTGTTTATCTATCTATATATTTGTCTATCTTTTTATATAATTGTCTATATATCTAACTATCTATTTGTTTATCAATCTATATATCTTTCTATCTATCTATTAATCTATTATTATGTCTATCTACATATCTATAAATAAATAAATAAATCTATCTATCTAACTAATTATATATATATATATATAACTATCTATAAAATTATATTTCTATCTATCTATCTAACTATTTATCAAACTTTCTATCTATCTGTGTTTTTCCATCTATCTTGCTAACAATCTATCTATCTAACTATCTATATGTCTATTTATAGGTTTATTTATCTATATATCTAGCTAATTATATATATATATATATCCTTCTATTTATCTATTTGTCTATCTGTCTATCTTTATATATGTCTTTCTATTTAGTTGTCTATCTTTATTTAATTATGCATCAATCAATCTATCTATCTATCTATTTATGGACCTATCTATCAGTCTATATATATATATATATATATATCTTTATCTATCTATTTGTATTTCTATCTATCTATATATTTATATTTTTATCTTTCTATCAATCTATCTATTTATATATCTATCTTTCTATATATCTATCAATCTATTTATCTATCTGTTTGTCTATATGATTATCTATATATTTATCTATCTATCTACCTATCTCAATCTATCTATTTGTGCATTTGTCGATCTAACTATGTATCTATATAGTTATTTATCTATCTATCTATCTAATTATTTATCTATCTATCTATCTGTCTGTCTATCTATTAGTATACATTTCTCTCTATCTGTCTAACTATCTCTCAATCTATGTGTCTAATTGTTTATTTGTCTCTTTATCTATCTATCTAACTATATATCTATAAATATATCTATCTATTTGTTTATGTATCTATCACTCTACCTACCTATCTATCTATTATCTCTCTAATTGTCTATATAATTTGTCTACCTATCTATTTGTATTTACATCTATGTGTGTATGTGTCTATTTGTTATATATATATATATATATATATATATATATAGATATATATATATATATATATATATATATATATATAGATATATATATAATCTATCTATCTATGTGTCTATTATCTATCTATCTATCTTTATATCTATCTATGTCTCTATCTAATTATCTTATCTATCTATCTATTAAATTTCTATCTAATAAATTTCTATCTATCTAATTATCTATTCGACTATCTAATTATATATTTATCTATCGATCTGTTTGTTGTTTATTTATAATCATCAATCGATCTATCTATCTATCTAATTATCTATATATCTATCTAATTATCGATTTGTGTATCTGCATATCTATCGAATTATATATCTATCTATTTATATATCTAAGTATATTTCTATCATTTTATCTATATATCTATCTATCTATATTTCAATTTATCTATATACCTATATACTTATCTATCTATCTAACTAACTATCTATCTGTCTGTTAGTCTGTTTATTTGTCTATTTGTCATCTTTCTATCTGTCAATATTTGTCTATATATGTCAATCTTTCTTTATAACAATATCTATCTATCATTCTATATGTCAATCATCAATCAATCAATTTATCTCTCTAATTTTCTATCTATCTATTTTAATATATAAGTATCTATCAATCTAACTATCTATCTATTTGTGTGTATATATATATATATCTATTAATCTATATGTTTGTCATATAAATTAATATTTATATATCTATTTATATCTCTATTTATATCTATCTATCGAATTTTCTATCTATAGGTCTATATCTTTTTCTATCTATCTATCTATCTATCTATCTATCTGTCTGTCTGTCTTCTATCTATATAAATTTATTTATTTATATCTATGTACAAATTTATCTTTATATATATATATATATCTATCTATATATATTTCTATTTATATTTCTATCTATCAAAATATCATCTAATTATCAATCATCAATCTATATCATTCATTCTATTTATCTATCTATCTTTTAATTTATTTATTTATCTATCTATCTATGTATTTAGCTATGTATCTATCTACCAATCTATATCTATCTACCTATCATCTATTTATACCTATCTAGCTATCTACCTATTTACCTATCTATCTGTCTATCTATCTAACTATCTATATGTGTGTCTATCTAGCCATCTATCTATATACGATCTATCTATCTTCTATGTGTTTTTTATCTATCTATCAATCTTTCTTTCTTCAATATATCTTCTATCTAATCTTTCTATCTTTCTATTTCTATCTATATACCTACCTATATCCATCTATATTTATCTATTTATCTATATTTTTTAAACTATCTATCTAATTATCTATCTAATTTCTATCTATCTTTATATCTATCTATCTATCTAACTATCTATCTATTTATCTATGTCTATCTATCTATTATCAATCTGTCTATTAATCAATCTATCGATCTAATAATTATATATCTATCTATCTATCCAGCTATTAGAATCTATCTATCTATATATCTATCTACCTACCTATCAATCTATTTATCATTTAACTAATTATTTTCTACCTATCTAC